>UESW01004226.1:313751-358285 GCA_900491605.1 Calamus simplicifolius | reverse complement strand
TTTTTTCTTTTGTATATCACACTGCAATCCATACACATGCACAGCTAATTAGCATTGCGATGCACATGCTTCTGCATCGCATATGATGCTTGAAGACTTTATTGTGCTAAGTGACAGCCCAATTCCACGATGATTCACAAATGAACGCATGCTTCTAGCAACTAGCAACTGTAGATGAATTAAATTTGAAATTGATGGATGCCAAACTTGTACCCTATTGTTTTCTTGTTTGATCTAGAATAATGACAAATCTATTGAGAATTCGAGTATTTTTATATAAATTAAATTCATATATTATGCAGTGAAAGATAAAATAAGCATGAATTTAATTCTCAATGCCCAAGATCCTTAAGGAACAGATCGATTCAGTTAACAAAATTAAATATGTTGCCTAGACGTAGCAACCCGAGAGAGGAGTGAATTGGATATTAAAAATTAATTACTTACGCAGATATGTACTTTATCACTAATTAAAATTTAATTGGTAGTGGTGTAGTGAAGTGCACAGAACATATCACAGAAATTAAGCAATCACAAACACAAGAGGGTTTATAGTGGTTCGGTGCCAAACTCAGCACCTACGTCCACTTCCCAAAAACCCTTTGGGAATTTCACTCCAATCGTATCACAACGATTACAACCCCTAGCCTTCCCCGACTAGTCCTCTGTTTTCACGGTACAAGGCAGCCAAACCCCTAGACTTATCCATGTCCTCTTGTTTTCACAGCACAAGGCAGTCAAATACCTATCCTTACCCGGCTAGTCCTCTTGTTTCATGGCACAAGGAAGCCAACAATAACCAAGGGTTAAATCTAACCATTTTACAAGAGTGTTCAGAATAGATAAGAACAAACAACTCCTAAAATGAGCAATATTCAAAAAATACTTTACAACTTTATAGCAAATCTTCAGCAATAAATGAAGATCTCCGAGGTAGCTGAAGCTTTGAATGCTTGAAGGCTTTAATGGATCTGGACGACTTGAGCAATGAATGATCCTTATGATTTCTCAACTTCAATGCACATGAACTTGCTTTCAATCACTCAGAAAATATGCAATAAAAGCTTTTCTTCTTGGATTTCTTTCTCTCCTTTTTGTTTTTAGATTCATCATTTTGTCCTTCTAATCTTAGCTATTTAAAGCATTTCAACATCAAAGATATCCGTTAGGCTCATTTGAAATAAATGGAAAGTAAAATGGGAAGAAAATATAACCATTGAGATTATTTTCCTTGAGCATTGAATGCACTGAATCCATTTGAGGAAGGAAGATCTCTGCCATAATCTAAGAAATCAAAAGTTAGTATAGCTGAAAATAGAAACGAAGAAGAGAGAGAGAAAGAGAGAGAGTGCTCGTCCAAAACTTGCAAAGAGGTAGCTGGCTGAAATTAATTCCAGCTAACTGAAACGCTCGGCCATGAAGAAGAACAAGATACCACAAGCTAGCTAAAAGGAGATTCC
Organism: Calamus simplicifolius; assembly: GCA_900491605.1. Classification (NCBI taxonomy): domain Eukaryota; kingdom Viridiplantae; phylum Streptophyta; class Magnoliopsida; order Arecales; family Arecaceae; genus Calamus; species Calamus simplicifolius. The sequence continues at coordinate 356,825 of UESW01004226.1, read as the reverse complement.
AGTTAGCTATTTTGAAATCCCCCATGGCTTGAGGGAAAGATCAGCCATAAAGGAAAAAGTAGTTAGCTCTTTAGCTAACTCAGGCAGATTCACCGGTTTGTAGTTCTTCCCAAGAAAAGTAGTTAGCTCCTTAGCTAACTCAAGTAAGGAATCATGCGGCCAAGAGAGAGTAAACCCATAAAGTAGTTAGCTTCTTAGCCAACTAGGTTTGAATTTTCATGGCCTGAGGAAGCCATTGCCCAAGGGTAGCTAGCTCCTTAGCTAGCTAAACTTTGAGTCCACATGGCTCGGAAGAGATAGTTAGCTCCTCAGCTAACTAAAACATGAGTCCACGGCTTGGGGAAGAGATAGTTAGCTCCTCAGCTAACTAAAACATGAGTCCACACGGCTTGGGGAAGAGATAGTTAGCTCCTCAGCTAACTAAAACATGAGTCCACACGGCTTGAGGAAATCTGCAAAAAAAAAATAGTTAGCTCCCAATGAAAAGTAGTTAGCTTTCAAATAAAAGTAGTTAAGTAACAAGACATTCTAGCTAGCTAGAAAGACAACCAGCTAGCTCCCCAGTTAACCAAAACCAAGCATGGTTCGGCCAACATTGTAACAGGAAAAAATAGTTAACTAAAAGAGAATTTCAGCTAGCTAGAAGAGGAGACTAGCTAGCTAGTCAGCTAACTCCTTCAACACATGGTTCGGCCAGCACAAAATCAGTGAGAAGTAGTTAGCTAAGATAGAATTTCAGCTAGCTAGAAGAGGAGACCAGCTAGCTAGCTAGCTAACTCCTTCCACCATGCAATCGGCTAGGCCACAAGCAAGACAAAGTTAGTTAGCTAACAAATGCATCAGGTAGCTAGGAGAGAGGATAAGCTAGCTAACTAGTTAGCTCATTTTAACATGCAATCGGCCAGGGAAGAATAAATCAACTAGCTAGCTGTCAAGACAAGAGAAACTAGCTTCCAAGTAACTAATAATAAGTAGAAAATGGCTGGGGCATTCTTCCATGAATTTTGCTTGATAAGGCTCATTTGTAAGGCACCTGTACTTCCCTACATTAATCTTAGTTTCCATAATAAATAGAATTAGTCTTTACTTAATTATTTTGTAATCATTAAAATTAATTTGGGGCCAATAATCTCTCCCTTTTTGATGATGACAAAACCCTTAAGCATGCAGAAAAAATATAGGAAGAACCTTGAACAAACAGGAATATGGAATGCATAGAATGTATTAGGAAATTCTTTTCTCTAATTCATTCCAATAAATATTTTCTGCCCCTGTCAATAATTAATAATTAATCTCCCCCTGAATATATGGTGTGTTTTCTTTTCTCCATTATTTCAATGTATGCAATATTCTTCTCTCCTTTTTTTTCATTGATCAAAAAGACGATTGAAGAAATGTGCAAGAATTCAAAGCATAATTCATCAAGATAAAGTGAGTACTTCATTCGTACTAATATCATTCATACAAAACATTAAGGTTTCAAGCTCAAGTAGAAGACATTACATAGTTAGGACAAATATTACAAAACATTCAATACATAGTCTTAACATTCATCACATAGCAAATATTACAAGACAATCATTTTTCATCATCAGAAGAAATTATTGAAGGTTGAGCTGAAGATCCGTCTGGTTGGCGAGAGGGTCCAGGCTTGTCGCTTTGAGGTTGAGGCAGAGGAGACCAAAGATGAGGATGTGAGAAAGATGCATCAGGAGCTGAAGAGACAGAAAAGGCAAGATATGTTTCCACAAGATTGCTAAGCCTCGCCATAGATGCGGTCCAGTGATCAAATGCATTTGATGCATCCTTCGTCTAGCTTTCATTGTTACGCATTTGAAAGGTCACCCATTCTGCTTTAGTCTCAAAATTTTTAAGCTTGGATTTTAACAAATTGACTTCATTTAGAATCCGGCCCAAGACAGTCTTGTTGTGCTAGAAGACTCGTCCATTAAGAATATTTACTCATGAACAAGTTGATTTTGGGTCAGCACAACTTGAGAGAGGGTCTCAAAGACTGATGAGATGTGGGGTACCATGGTGTAATCATTGACAGATGATCCACTATCCCCGATATCCGACTAGATTGGGCAAGAGATAGCTCATGAATGATCTGCTGAATCTGTTCTTCACAGATCCGCACGATGGGAGGAATAGGAGCAGAATTATCATTACGGTGAGATGGTCCAGGTGTACCAACATCAGGCGGCTTAGTCAGAAATGGATTGGGTTCAGTCATGGCAGCTAAAAAGGATTAGGTTGATGAAAATCAAAGTTGAAGAAATTAGGTGGAGAACATGCAGGTTGATGTAGGTCCGATGGTAGCAAGCTACTTGGTTGAAGGGCAGGTTTATCACCAGTCCTAGATCTAATTTTGGTCCAGACACCATCGCGCTTAGCATAATCCATACAATGAAGGGAATGAGCATTAAATACATCAAAATGATGCAATGCTACAACTGTTTCTCCTTTAAGTTTTATATTGAGGAACTCAAAATTAAAAGTGAGAAACATCCCGTATGGTAATGCAGCTTTGGACCTACTTAAGGCTTCTTTCATGATTGTTAACATAAGATCAGGAAGGTCTAGAGGTGTTTCTACAAGAATATCATACATAATACTAATGTCTTGATCTGTTACAACATTAAAAGATCCTACACGAGGAGAAAATATTTTGGCAATGATGCTATGAAACAATCTATTCTCAATAGATAGCATATTAGCATCAAGGTTCACTATGTTATTAGCTTCATTATCATCTATGTCAAGAATCATAGCAAGTTTATAGCCTCTTCACTAGGAAAAATCTCTAGAACACCTTCAAAAGGAATATTTAAGGCAGAACCTAGCATTTTACAATCAAGTTCTATCTTAGTCTTATTAACATAGGAAGTTATGGTTACATTTCCAAAGGTGATATTTTCATAAAATTCTCGAATTAACTCACGATAGATAGGCTTTTTGGTAGATAATAAATTGGTCCAACCTTGAGTGGCAAATAGTCTACCTATCTTAAAACCTTCTTGTTCTAGAAAATTAAAATCTACTAACCTCCCATTGGCTAATGCTCTAGCGGCGATTTGGGTGTTAGGTTGAAAAGAACTTCGCGAAGAAGATGAAGCGGGCTTCCTACGAAGATCTAAGGAATCTTCTTCCCTTGAAAGTGATTTCTTCTTAGGAGCCATCTTCTTTTTCTTCTTGAAGTGGAGAGAAAGCTTGACTTGAATAAAAGGAGGTGAAGGAACCAGATGGAATGGAGAAGATGACGGTTTGAGGGAGATAAATTATTGGAGAAGACGAGTGGAATTGATAAGAACCGATTGGAAAAAAGTCTTATATATGAAATCCTAAAGAAGTTGACTGATTAGGTGGCTGGTTGGTAGCCTGGTCAGTTAACTACCTTAAAGATAGAATGAAAAAGGGTAGTGGCCGATTGGTGAGGAGTAAATAAGAAAAGCTTTCATGTGGCAAGGAATAAATTAAAGGCAGTTAACTTCCCAGCTAACTGACACACTAAAGGACAAGAGCAATAATTGTATTTGAAAAGATGTTTCATGAATGGATTTGCAACACATGATAATCATGATTTTCAAACATAATGTCAAGTACCACAAAATAACTCATTAAATAGATGGATCAATCATACCAAGTTCTCTTGTAATTTCATAAAATTTAGATTCATCAAGTGGTTTAGTAAAAATATCAGCAAGTTGATTTTCAGTACTTAAAAATTCAATTACAACATTACCATTTTTCACATGATCCCTAATAAAGTGATGTCTAATTTCTATATGTTTAGTTCTAGAATGTTGAATAGGATTTTTAGTTAAACTAATTGCACTAGTGTTATCTCATTTTATTGGTATACCCTTTGTTTGATGCCATAGTCTTCTAGCTGCTGCTTAATCCATAAGATTTGAGCACAGCAACTTCCAGCTGCAATGTATTCGGCCTCGGCCGTAGACAATGCTACTGAAGTTTGCTTTTTGCTAAACCATGAGACTAAGTTAACACCTAGAAATTGGTAAGTTCCACTAGTTGATTTTCTGTCTAATTTACATCCAGCAAAATCTGAATCTGTGTAACCTATTAAGTCAATGCTAGATTGTTTGTCATACTATAGTCCTAAATTCATAGTTTCATTCAAATATTTAAATATTCTTTTAACAACAAGCAAGTGTGATTCTTTAGGATTAGCTTGATATCGAGCACACATACATACACTAAATAGGATATCAGGTCTACTAGCAGTTAAGTACAATAATGATCCTATTATGCCTCTATAAAGTTTTAAATCAACCGATTTTTCAGCATTATATGATTCAAGTCTACAAGATGAGCTCATAGGGGTACCGATACTTTTAGATGTCTCTATGCCAAACTTTTTGATCATTTCCTTGATGTACTTGGATTGGCTTATGAAGATCCCATCTTTGCTTTGTTTAATCTGAAGTTCAAGGAAATAGTTTAGTTCTCCCATCATGCTCATCTCGAACTCTCCCTGCATAAGCTTTGCAAAGTCCTTGCATAAAGAATCATTAGTCGCACCGAAAATGATATCATCTACATAGATTTGAATAATTAATATATCTTCATTTTGTCTTTTAATGAATAAAGTTGTATCCATGTTTCCTCGAATAAAGTCATTACAGATCAAGAATTTACTTAATCTCTCATACCAAGCCTGGGGCACTTGTTTCAAACCATACAAAGCTTTGTTCAACTTAAATACGTGGTTTGGAAATAAGTGATTTTCAAAGCTGAGTAACTGTTCCACAAAAACTTGTTCAGCAATGTATCCATTTAAGAAAGCACTTTTAACATCCATTTGATACAGTTTAAAATTTATAAAGCAGGCATAAGCAAGAAGTAATCTAATAGTTTCTAGTCTAGCAACTAGGGCATAAGTTTCATCAAAATCAATACCTTCTTCTTGATTATAACCCTTAGCTACTAATCTTGCTTTATTTCTAATTATATTACCATGTTCATCCAATTAATTTCTAAAAACCCATTTAGTTCCAATAATTTGATGATCATGAGGCCTTTCAGTAAGAGTCCATACATTATTTCTTTCAAATTGGTGAAGTTCCTCATGCATGGCATTTATCCAATCAATATCATTTTTAGCATCATCATAGCTTTTAGGTTCAATTTTTGATACGAATGCTAAGTTATTATAAGTATCTCTAAATGAAGATCTAGTTCTAATACCTTGAGATGGATCACCTATGATTTGATCTTTAAGGTGACTGTGAATGTACCTCCATCCTCTTTCTAATTCATCATTACCTTGTGGTGCTTCTGGTAGGTCAGCATTCATTTCTTCATTTACCTCTTGTGTATCTAAGTCATCCTTATCCTTCAAGGTGATGTCTTTGAGTTGATCTTCAATTTCATCTATATCATTTATACCTTTTCTCTTCCTTAATGGAAGATCATTAGATTCATCAAAGATAACATAAATTGATTCTTCAACTACTAGAGTCTTTTTGTTGAAAACTCTAAAGGCTCTACTATGCAAAGAATAACCGAGAAAAATCCCTTCATCAGATTTAGCATCAAATTTATCAAGGTTTGTTTTTCCATTATTTAAAACAAAACAACGGCATCCAAAAACATAAAAATAACTGATGTTAGGTTTTCTTTCTTTCCAAAGTTCATACGGAGTCTTTTTCAAAATAGGTCTAACCAAAGCGCGATTTAAAACATAGCATGCAGTGTTGAAAGCTTCAGCCCAAAAGTACTTTGGGAGATTGCTCTCACACAACATGGTATGGGCCATTTCTTCTAAAGTTCTGTTCTTTCTTTCTACTACTCTATTTTGTTAGGGTGTTCTAGGTGCAGAAAAATTATGTTCAATGCCATTTTCATTACAAAAATCTTCAAAAGATTTATTTTCAAATTCTTTTCCATGATCACTTCGTATCAATAAAACAAAGATTTCTTTTCATTTGTAATTCTTTTAAATAATTTTTAAAATGTGGGAAATGCTTCGTCTTTACTAGCTAAAAATAAAAACCCATGTAAAATAAGAGAAATCATCAATAACAACAAAACCATATCTTTTTCCTCCTAGACAAGTTGTTCTTGTATGATCAAATAAATCCATATGCAAGAGCTCCAAAGGTCTAGTGGTTGAGACCAAATTCTTTGATTTAAAAGATACTCGGGTTTGTTTTTCAAATTGACAAGCATTGCAAATCTTATCTTTTTCAAAAATGAGTTTCGGCAAACCATGCACTAAATCCTTTTTAATTAATTTAGATAGTAAATTCATGCTTACATGAGCTAGCCTACGATGCCATAACCAACTATTATCAGTTTTATTATTTGTAGCAACTAGGCAATCAACATTTTGATCATGCAAATCATTTAAATTAACAATATATACATTACCATGCCTATGACCAACAAATTTTATATTTTTATTAGCAGGATTTTTAACAATGCATAAGGATGATTCAAATGTAACTTTAAATCCTCTGTCACATAATTGATTAGTGCTTAGTAAATTGTGTTTCAGACCTTTCACAAGTAAGACATTATCAATATAAGCATGAGGTGTGATACCTATTTTTTCAATGCCAATTATTTTTCCTTAGCCATTATCACCGAAAGTAACAACACCTCCATCTTTTGCCTCCAAAGTGATGAATTGCGATTCATTGCCTGTCATGTGTCTTGAGCACCCGCTGTCCAAGTACCATTGTCTTTTAGTTGCTCGGGTAGCAAGACACACTGCATACACAATTTTAAGTTTTGCTCTTAGGTACCCAAGCTTTCTTGGATCCTTTTGGATTAGTTAAAATAGTTTCTTTTGGAACCCATATTTTTCTCACATTGTGTGTGACAAATATAAGCTTTATGCCCTAATTTTTCATATTTAAAGCATGTAATTTTAGTAGAATCATCAGCATGCACATAAATATTTTTCAAAAATTTTTATCTTTCAAAAGGATTATATCCAAGACCAGCTCTATTGTAAATAGCCCTTTGACTATTTAATATCATTTCTAATTTTTTTGAACTCAAAGTAAATCTGTCAATAATTGGTTTTAATATATTTACTTCATTTTTCAAATCTTGATTTTTCTTTAGCAATAATTCATTGTCTTTTGAAATTCTTTCTTTTTCAAGAATAAGATTTTTAATTTTATTTTTTAAATATTTGTTCTTTGAACTTAAGTTTACAAAATCATCAACAAGTTCATAAAATGCACCATGCAGTTCATCAAAAGTAAAATCATCTAGAAAGCTAGGACTTACCTCATCATCATACATTCGCGACTTCAGTTTTCTCTTCATCTTCTGAACTTGTAATATTAGGGTTTTATCTCTTTTATTTAGGCTTGGTTTTGGGGGGCTGGAGGACGGCAGAGAAAAAAATGGATGATGAAAATTAGATGCTATTTTCTTGAATTCAGATTAATGTTTTTTTTTTCTGATTCAAAACAATTGAATTGAAAATTCAATTGATCTTTCTTTAAATTTCGGATTGTGAGTGATCAAATTCGAAATTTTTCCCTTTTCTTGTCAAGATTCAAACCAAACCTGGACGAATTCTTTTCTCGCATATTAGATCGTTCTTGAGTTGTAGGCGTTTTGAATATCGCCCTGCATCAATTAGTTAACCCAAACGGCATCACCAAGAACTCATAGTGGTCATATCTAGTTCTGAATGCTGTCTTAGGTACATCTCCCTCATTGACTTTGAGTTGATGGTACCCTGACCTGAGATCAATCTTTGAGAATATCCAGTCTCCTTGGAGTTGATCAAACAAGTCGTCAATCCTTGACAGATGGTACTTATTTCGCACTATTACCTTATTGATTTCTCGGTAATCAATGCAGAGTCGAAGACTACCATCCTTCTTAACAAATAGAACTGGAGCGTCCCAAGGAGAAGCACTGGGCCTGATAAATCCCCGATCTAGGAGCTCTTGCAATTAATCCTTCAGTTCTTTTAGCTCAGCCGGGGCTATGCGGTAAGGGGCCTTTGATATAGGTCCAGTTCCAGGAACTAGATCAATAGAGAACTCGACTTCCCAATCAGGGGGTAAATTAGTCAAATCCTCAGGGAAGACATCAGGGAATTCTTAAGCTATAGGAATATCCTCCAACTTGGTCTTCCTGCTGAAGGTCCTTGACTACAGCAAGAAATCCTTGACCACCACTAATCAGATACCTTCCTGCCTGCAGTGCTGATATGAATACCGAGGCTAGGTGTTTCTGACCACCAGTAAAACTGAATTCAGACTGATTTGAAATTTTGAAGTTGAAAATCTTCCTGAAGTAGTCTACTGAAGCATGATAGGAGGCCAACCAATCCATTCCAAGGATAACATCAAAGAACTTAAGTGGAAGGACAATTAGGTCAGCATTCAACCTCCTATCCTCCAAGACAATTGGGCAGGATTTGCATACTGTGTCAACCTTCATAACATCTCTATTTGGAAAAGAAATATGCAACTCTTGCTCCAGAGGAATAGGTATCAATAATGCATTCTTGTCAAGATAGATATCAGATATGAAAGAATGTGTGGCATCCGGGTCAATTAAAGTTTGAGCATAAGCAGTGCCCACTTTAATCATTCCTGGACATAAGTATAATTTGTTTTAACATCAAAGATTGAACCTAACTTCTAATTAACTATCAATGCATTGCACTAGATAAGAATGTAATACTAGCTATAACATTAAATGGTATACCTGTCACCACAGAATTAGAGGTGACAACATCCTGCTGAGTGAGATTGAAGACCCTTTCCTGGGTCCTCTGTGGCTGCTGCTGATGCTGTTGGCTCATCCCTTGACTTGAAGAAGGCTGTTGATCCTTCCGAAGGGGACAGGTGGCAATCTTGTGATCAGGTTTCCTACAGATAAAGCATTCACCAGTCAATCTGTGGCAAGGCCTTCCAGGGTAGAAGTTCCCACAATGAATGCAACGAGTCTTCCTATTCTATGGTTCTGTTGGGGCCTGATGTGCACCTTTCTTCTTGGCCTGAGCTGGGGATTGGCTAGAAGTAGGCCCTTTCCTCTTCCTCCGCTGCTCCCAATCTCTCTAAACAGTGTTCATATCCCTCTCAATCACCAAGGCCTTATTCACCACAGCACTATAAGTGAGAAGCTCAAATGCATTGACTGCTTGCCTCAGTCTGGGTCGCAGTCCCTCGGTGAATCTGGTGATCTTGGCCATTTCATTGGTCACAATATTTGGAGCAAATCGGCCAACCTGGTGAATTCAGCTTCATACTGGGCCACAGAAAGATTCCTTTGCTCCAATTTGATAAACTCTGATTTCATCTGTCTCTGCACACTCCTGGGGAAGTATTTGTCAAAAAATGCCTCTCTAAACTCTCCCCAAGAATAATCTGACCATCCCGACGCTCTTCCTCAACTAACCACCAATCATAAGCCTCCCCCTGAAGAAGATAGGTGGCAAATCTGATCTGCTCCATCTCCTGGCTACCATGGGCCGTAAAAGCCTTCTCCATGTCTCGCATCCATCGTTCAACATCAATAGGGTTGGTGGATCCAGTGAAAGGGGCAGAGGAAAACTTTTTGAAATCTGCAAAGCTACGGCCGACCCCTACCCAGGGTTGAGGTGGAGTAGGCTGGGTCAATGGTGCAGGATAAGTAGGTAAGGCTAGCTGAGTTTGTGGAGCAGGAGGGGTAGGCAGGGGTTGCGAAATGGTAGGGGCAGGCTGAGTCTGTGGGGCAGTGGGAGCAGGCTAAGTCTGCGAAGCAGACTGAGTGGACAAGGTCTACAGAATATGATGCTGCATGTCCTGCATCGACTGCACCATATCCGAGAGAACCTGAAGCATCTCGGTCTGGAGTCGCTGCTGATCAGCCCCGACTTGAGTGACAGGGCTAATACCACTAGTAGCTTCCTGACCTCCCTGCTAACCAGCATTACCAACCTGGGAGTTTTCATTATTTTGTTGGCTCCTAGTGGGACGGGCTATTCCTATCTCCTGATAAATTGGTTATAGTTATTAATATCATGATAAACTTTAAATGTCAGGCTTTCAAAGTATAATTTCTGAAATTCCTTTAAATTTATAATTATCTCTATGTCATTCTAGTATTTTGCCTAAAGTGTCATCAGGTATGTGTCCCTAATGTCATAACCTAGGCTCTGATACTACTAAAGCTATCACGCCCTAGACCCAAAAATTTGAGCTAGGGTGAAACCCCCCGTATGCCAGACATGCACGGCGTCTCAAATTTTGACACATAAGTCAATATAAGGCAAGAATCCAAATTCATGATTTATTACAAACCATAATTATCAGTTTTGGGCTACCAGTCCTACACACAAGCAATACTGGGGTTACATCAATATAATGGATCTTATTTTATTTAATAGAAGCTCCATCTACCCCAAATATCCTTCTTCAATCCTAAGGCTCTGAAAAACATTGTGAGAATTATATGAGCTCACACTCAATAAGTAAGCCTAATATAATTTTAAATTATCATATTTTATCATATCATAACAAGATATTTTTAAATCCCATTTTCATAAAAACTTCTAATTTCAAATACATTTATCATGCTATCAGCACATTTATATCATTAGCTCAAAATAATTTGAAAGCTTAATTATACAAAAAATACTAGAATATGCAATGTAAACAAACCACTGTTTATATCTTCATTTTTCTTATGTGTCCCACGGCCCTACAACACTCAACTAGTGTATCACTCTTAAATATCCCCTAAGAGGAAGGGTCCTGGTATCAGCGTTATACCATATCAAAATCACTCAGAACACATCCTACAAACGTGTGTCCTCCACATATCTTCTCCTGTGGAGGTGGGTCATATATCACTTAGCATTTCACATCATATGAGAACCGCGACACATACAAGTAATTTCAATGTCATCATCATAATTGCGTATTATCATCTCGATAGTACCAACATAATTTTGCAAGATTAACATAATTATAATTTTGCATATATATATAAGCCATATCTTGTAAAATATTATATGCTACAATAGTCATAACAAATGCTTATTTATAAATTTATGGCACTATTTATTAATTCAATATAAATGAAACTTCATTTTTCACATTTCATAAATATGCATCTAATTATAAATTCATGATTTATGAATTAAATAATTTATAAAATTATAATACTTGGCTTACTTATCTCAGTACGCAAATCCCAATTGATAAACCAGCTATTTGGACACCTGGGAACCTACAGCATCATTTAACATAATTAAGTTTCTAAAATCTGAATAATAAAGTGACTCTTAAGACTCTACCCAGACCACTCTACGGGCCCAACTTTGGGCTCGAATATCTCTCAATATATACACCCAAATGGGGAAGCAAAATTACCCCCAGAAACAAGAATCAATCCTGATTCGGGCCATATAATTATTTTACCATTTTTAACCCATTACAGGGCCCAAAAAGCAGCTCAAAATTGGCTCTCCGACTGACCCAACATGCCCAAAGATCAACAGCCCAATCGGCCCATTCTCATTTCTTCTCCCCTATTCCCCTGTTTCAACCAAAACAGGGGTACTTCGTGCCGATGGCCAGGGCCGCCGCGGCCAAATTCGGGGCGGCCCGACCACTGGTGGTCGGACCAGAGCGGACCGCCGCTGCGGTCAGCCCTCCCTTTCCCTCTCTCTCTCTCTCTCTCCAATCTCCTTCCTACCTCTCTCTTCCTCTCTCACGATCCACCGCAGCACGGCACTGTGCCGGTGGCACGGTCGGCCGGACCTCCACTGGACGAACGCTCGGCACCGGTGGAGGTCGCCGACCATCGCCCAGGCCCGGCGAGGCGACGGGCACGCCGCTGGGCCTGAACCAAGGATCAGATTGGTTGCACACTCGTCACAGTCTCTCTCTCTCTCGTCTCTTATCCCCCCCCCCTCTCTCTCTCGCTTTCGGCAACCCACCGGACGCCGCCTCCGGTGCCGATGGGGCTGTCGGCCAAGGCTCAAGCCCGGCGAGGCGGCGGGCACACCGCTGTGCTCGAACCAAAATCGGCACAGGGAAGGATGCCGTGTCTTCTCCGTGCTCGGCTTCCTCTCTCTCTCTTCCTCTAACTCTCTCTCTCTCTCCTTCCCTAGCATGGACAGAGGAACTTACAGAAGCAAGCACGCCCACGAGGATGATGGGGAAGAAGCGTCTGCGTCTTCCTTTAAGGGCGATGCAAACTTCTCAAATCAAGGGATTCGAGACTCCATTCGTTACGGGGTGATTTAAAATTCAAACACCTCACGCAACTGCAGGAGTCCCTGGCATCAATCGTTTCGATCTTGCGATCAACTCTCGTGAGCAGGTAACGTAATCCCGGGGATTACAGGTTTGGTACCAATCAATGTTCCAATTAATCATCAAATATGCCAAAGTCAACTTTTGAATTCGTAAAACATGCCAGATTAGGCCTTAAGCCAGCCAAGAGAATGGATTCTATAATTTGGATTTGAAAACTTATCACACATACTGATTTGATTCAGTGGTCATGCATCACACCTGTGGGTATTTTTGAAATTGCCTTGATTAGAGGATTGGCAACTGTATTTTTTGCATGTGTATTGTAGCTATTTTTGCAATTCCCTCGTGAAGGGATCGGCTAACTGTATTTTTCGTACCTTTTTTTCTCTCTTTTATTACTATGTAAGCCCCAAAGCTCGCAATACAATCAGTAATTTCATAATTAAATTTTACAATGTGCTGAGCTCTTTCCCTCCGTATATTCTACCATTGTGTTCTACTCTCCCTTTCATTTGATCCGTCTCATCAACCGTATCATTTTGTTTTCCTTGCGTCCGAGTCATCTGTGGTGCTGCAGAAGCTGCAATTTGGATTCGAGAGTCGACAGGGGATCCTTCAACTCTCGGAGATTGGTCTTACAAAGTTCAAACCGGTTTTTGACGCTAACATCCGATGCGAGCGCGCGGGGCTGGTATGAAATAGCTCTCCCCCCTCCCTCTTACGTCCTTTTGCTCTAATATTTAATGGCATGATTTGTCCCCATTTTTTCTTATTGGAGATCACTGCTACAGTTCGAATGTTGATAACAGTTAATTTATATAAAAGACTGCACTAAGTTTTTGCACTTTGGGCAACGTAATATGCATTGATAATATTAACTTTTGAGTTAATAATATTAACTTTTGAGTTAACTCAAATGTTACACCCGTGTTGCTTTGAGGTTCGTGCGTGTGAGAGCTCCGGTGTTTGGCTTCTGTTGTTGCTTTGCGATTCGTGCTTTGAGGCTTGCCTGTGCTGATTCCGACGATCGTCTTTGTCTCCGGCAGCGGCTCTTGCGGTGGTTCTTCGCTCATCTGTCCCCTTGCCATCTATGGCGTCCGATGGAGCGGTGGGGGATCGTGGTGCTGGGCAGAAGTTCGGCTCGTCTGGGTTCGTCTGGGTCTCGTCGTCTCCGGCGCCGGCTGAAGTAGCGCGTCTGGAATCAGAGTATCCGGAGGTGGTCTGTGTTCCGGAGGATGATTTGAAGGCTGAGATGGTTGATTGGCAGTCCCGAGCTCTCATCCTACGTCGTTTATGAGATGGGTTCCTGCGGAGGCGTTTGTGCGGGAATTTCGCCGAGCCGGAATCCAGGGGGAGATCAAACCAGTAAGCCTGGCATTTCGATGCCACATCTTCCTGTTCGAAGATCCGATAGCTGTGGATCAGGTGATGAATCGTCCTTGGATCATCAATGGCCAAATCATTGCAATGGAAAGATGGAAGCCGGAGTTCGTTCCGACATCGGATGCCATCCCCTTTGCCCTGATTTGGCTGCGTTTACCAAACCTTCCTCTGGAATTTTGGAAGGAGAATTTCCTCAGGATGATCACTGCGACGGCTGGCCAATTCCACTGCGTCGACTCGTCGACTCTGGCCAAAAGCAGAGGAGGGTTTGCTAGGGTTTGCTTGCAGGTGGATCTCCGGTGTTCTCTCCGGCCGGGTACCCGTGTTCAAGGATTAAATCTTCCCTTCTGGCAGCAGTTTATCTACGAAGCTCTTGAAGGTTTTTGCTCCAGTTGCGGATCGCTCCATCTGGATGGTCCGTGCTCTGTTCCGGCTGAAGCAAGTAAGGTGGAGGATTCCTCGTCCCCTGCTTTCGGATCCTGGCTGACGGCTGTTCGTCAACGCCGGGAAGTCCCTGGTTCGGCGAGGGAGATGAGGAAGAAGACTACTCTGCTGTCCACTTCTCGTGCTCCCGGCTATGATCCAGCGCCTCAGGTGGCTAATGATAAGCAGCGATTTGTGGCTAATGGCGTTGACGAATGGAGAACGCCGGTCAAGATCGCTCGCCGGAAAATTCCACCATCGACAAAGACGGTGGTCGTCTCGGATGCAATCCCCGTTGAAGCTGGAGATGAGATGCAGCAGAGAGGGATGAAGACTTCTCCTTCAAATGTCACAGTGCCGGTTTCTCTCCGTGCCGGTACTGTAGCAATTGAGAAGTTTCAGATGAAGGAAGGAATTAAGTTCAGCAAACTCAGTAAAAATGAAATTGATTCTGAATCATTTCAGCCAATTACCAATCCCTTCTCTTCTTCTAGTTTGGGAGTGGTCTGTGGCAGTGACCTAGGCAGCGGGGATGCTTTTCCGGGCCCCTTGAAAAGGGCTAGACCTGTCGAGAGTCCTGTTCCGAGAACTATTCCCAAAACTATTAAAAGGAAGGGCAAAGGTAAAGCAGCTGTGCCAAAGAATATTGAGGTTACTTGTTGTCTTCCTGTCAATCCATCATTATCGCAGTGCTCATCTGGAACCGATCTGGAGGTGTGTCAGCTCAGCGCTGAGAAGAGTGTAGGGGTGTCTGGGGTGGGCTCAGATGTAGAACCTATAAGTCGGCACTCGGTTAATCTTGATGTTGTTGCGGATGGACCGAAGACTGACTCTCTAATGGTGACTGATGGGGGCTCCCTTGCCAGTCAGTGCCCTCCTGATATGGTTATGATGGAGGACCAGGGAGGGGTCCCAGTCTCCTCCAATAATTAATGAAGATTCTTATATGGAATACCCGAGGAGCTCGAAAGCCATCCTTTCGATCCTCTTTCAATAGATTGATGCAATTATATAAGTTTGATATATGTGTGCTGTTGGAAACTAGATTGTCGGGGGACTCTCTGGCCCAGCTCCGGAGACAGATTTCTCGATCTTGGTCTTCGTATGCGGTGGAGGCTGAAGGTATGTCAGGGGGTTTATTGGCCATATGGCGCGATTCTGCTGTTTCGGTTGAGGCTTTTCATCATTGCAACCAGCAGATTGGTCTTCTTATTTCTATGGGGTCCTCTGACCCCTGGCTGCTGTCGGCGGTTTATGCCAGTACGGATTATAGAGAGAGACGAATCCTTTGGGCTGAGCTTACTTCCCTCCTTGATCAAGGTCTCCCTGCTATTGTTGCAGGAGATTTTAACTGTATCACTGAGGCTAAGGAAAAGCGTGGAGGTAGACGGGTTTCGGCCTCAGCTGACATTAATGAATTCAATTCCTTTATTCGGTCTTCTAACCTGATGGATTTGGGGTATTCTGGAACCCAGTTTACTTGGTGTAATAATCGTCACGGCTCAGCTCGTGTTTGGGAGAGACTCGATAGAGCTTTGGCTACGACCCAATGGCTTCATATGCATCCTGCGGTTTCTGTTTCCCACTTGCCCAGGATTGCTTCGGATCACTGCCCTATTTTGATCTCTACTGAGGTTGATGTGCACCAGCCTAGACAGTTTAGATTTGAGCATTTCTGGACAGTCCACTCGGGGGCCAGGTCCATTATTACTCAAATTTGGCATCTTCCGATTAGGGGCAATGCTATTTACCGTCTCTCTCGTCGTCTTATGCTGGCTAGACGACGTCTTTCCAAATGGAATAGGCTTGATGTGGGGAACTTGGATAGACAGATTGATATGGTGGAAGCTGATATTACTATTCTTCAGGGTAAGGAGGATTTGGATGGATCTCTTTTGGATTCGGATCTTTTCTCTCTGCGAGAACTGCTTGCTCGTCACCATTCTCTACTTCGCCAACAGGAGATGTACTGGAAACAGAGGTCTAGGGCACAGTGGATCTGTGAGGGTGATCGTAACACCAGATTCTTTCATCAGGCTACCTTAAAGCGTCGGGCTGTGAACAGAATTCGGAGACTTGTTGACACTGAGGGGCATGGTCAGAAGGACTTCCAATCCATCCGGGATATACTTCTCCAGTTCTTTCAATCCGGATGGGCTGATTCCTCTGCTGATGGGGATCCTGTGGTCAGGGTTCCTGAGTCCAGAAGGGTTTCCACACAGGATAATGATAAGCTTTGCAGATCTGTCACTGCTGAAGAAATTCGGGAGGCCCTTTGGGAGCTCGGTCCGGACAAGGCTCCTGGGCCTGATGGATTTCCTCCTCTATTTTATCGTCACTATTGGGACATCATTGGACAAGAGGTAATTCAGGCCATTCAAATTGTCTTCCAACTGAAGAAAATTCCCTTGGAATGGAACCGGACTCTTATAACGTTGGTTCCTAAGCAGTCAGACGCCTCTCTTCCGCAGCACTTCAGACCCATTAGCCTTTGTACTACTCTGTATAAAGTTTGTGCTCGCCTCTTGGTAGGCCGTCTTCGGCTTGTGATCCCCCGTCTTATCTCTATAGAGCAGGGGGCTTTTATTAAAGGGCGCTCTATATCGGATAACGTCCTCATTGCTCAGGAGTTCATGCATGATCTTCAAAGAGCCCCTGTGAAAAGAAGTCTTATGGCGGTGAAGCTGGATATGGAGAGAGCTTATGATAGAATGAGCTGGGCCTTTCTGAAATGCACCCTCCAGGAGTTCGGTTTTGATGATCTTTTTATTGAATGGATCATGGCATGTATTCTGAGGCCTTCCTTTTCTCTGCTCATCAATGGGAGCCCTACGGAATTTTTCCACTCTTCCGTGGGATTGAGGCAGGGATGTCCTTTATCCCCCTTATTATTTATTCTTGCCGCTGACGATCTTTCTCGTGCCTTTCATCTTGCTCAGCAGGAGAACCGGATTGTTCCTTTCATGGCTGGGAGAGAGGGCCCTCTGATTTCTCATCTTCTTTTTGCTGATGACTGTATTCTTCTGGGGCAGGCTTCTATTGACAATGCTGCTTCTTTTCATTCCATTATGCAGCAGTACTGTCAGGCGTCGGGCCAGAGGATAAATTTTCTCAAGTCTTCTATCTGCTTCAGCCCCAAAACCCCTAGATCAACTAGGGAGGCCATTATGGAGATATCAGGTATCACTACTCGGTCGGATCTCTTCAAGTATCTGGGGATTCCTATTACTGGCAGAAGGGCTCGCTGTTCTGACTTTGCAGAAATCGAGCGACGGATCCGCCAGCGTATTCAGGGGTGGCAGACGACTAGTCTATCTATGATGGCTAGGATCACTATTATTCGTTCTGTCCTCTCTTCTCTTCCTGTGTATCTCCTTTCGAATGCTGCTTTGCCGATCACTTGTCTGAGGAGGATTGAGAGATCTTTTAGAGATTTTCTTTGGGCTTCTACGCAGGAGGGACATGGTATGCATCTAATTGCTTGGGACAGGATCTGCATGCCTATTAATGTAGGTGGTCTGGGGATTCAGTCCTTGATTGTGAGAAGAGAAGCTCTTCTTGCCAAACAAGCCTCGCGTTTCCTTTTGGAGCCTCATAGTTTATGGAGTTCTGTGATGCATGCGAGATACGGTGACTGGGCTTCTGGTTCTATTATTATTCCGCCCCGTGGTTCCTCTTCCTATTGGAAGGAGATCTGTAGACATAGTCAGGCCATTATAAATAATACCTCTTGGATAATTGGTGATGGCTGGTCTATTGATGCTGTCAATGATTCCTGGATTTCTGAGCTCCCCTTATGCGATGGCCCTCCTTTATCAACATGGATATTCCCCCTAACCTCAGGGTTCAGGATCTTATATCCTTAAATCCCCGCTCTTGGCACACTCACTCGGTGACCAGGTTTTTTGGCGAGGAGCTTTCTCGTCGGATTCTCTCGATGCCTCTTTTACCTGATTCAGCTATTGACTCCAGGATTTGGCAGCGTTCATGTCTCCCCAAGGCTCCCATGAGGGACCTTATGGACATATACAGGCCGCAGGCCCAGCACACGGAGGATGCAGCCTGGATTTGGAAGATTCCTGTTATCCCCAGGATTCGGCTATTCATCTAGAAGATTCTTTGGGACTGTCTTCCTACTTGCCTCCTTCTTTCTCGGAGGGGTCTGTCTATTCAGCCGAGCTGTCCTCTGTGTAGGCAGGTGGATGAATCTGTGGACCATGCTATATTTTATTGCCCTAGAGCGAAAAGGATTTGGACTCTTATGGGCTATCCTAGGGATATGGAGGCAATGGATTTTTCGCGCTCATTGTTCTTTCAGGATATCCGGAGCGGTCCTATGAGTAAGCGTGGTCTTTGGTCTGTAACTGCTTACTATATATGGATGTCGAGGAATCAGATTTTATTCTCCGACAACAGATTCTCGTTTCACAGGATTATGAGGCAGATTAGATCATTGACTTTGGAATGTGCCCGTGCCTTTCATGATGTTAGTTTTGACTCCTCTGGCCTCTGGGGATCCCCTGCTGTTCCGACAGCGAACCGTCGCACGGTTTTTGTCTCTTGGGAGCCCCCCCTCCAGGGTATGTCAAAATTAACTTTGATGGGAGTGTCCGGGACAGAGCTGCTGGATCTGCGTTCATCATTCGGGGTCCGATGGGTAATCTATTGGCTGCGGGTGGCTATGGCACTCTGGACTCTACTGTTCCTTTTACGGAGCTTGGTGCTGCTTGGGCTGGGCTCTCATTTGCTGTTAGGATCCTCCATGCTCCTAAGATCATGCTTGAGGGGGATTCTATGACTGTTATTTCTTGGTTATTAGAGGAGAACTATATAGATGAATCCTCAAATCCGATCCTGAGGGATTGCTGGTATTTGCTGCGGGAGCTTGATTCTGCTCAAATCCGCCACATCTATCGTGAGGCCAATTCGGCGGCGGACTGGGTGGCGTCCTTTGCTGCTCAACATGCGGGTCCATGGGATTGGAAGCCAGGCGACCCATGTCCTATTATTTTACAGCAGATTTTAACTTCTGATGTATCTGGGCTGACTCATTCTAGAATTATATGATCGCCCGTTTGTAACCAAAAAAAAAAAAAATGTTACACCCAGATATGTTACATATATAGGCTAAACATGCAGCATAAGCTAGACATGTGACATGGCTATATAACCCTTATATATAATCCTCAAAATTATATATAGAGTTTTAGTATGCACAACTTTTTTTTTCTCCTTTTTTCTAAATTAACATATTTCAAACATTATTCAACATGAGGTAAACTCTAATTTAAATTCAATCAACTTATATAAGGGTACTTGAATAAAAAATTCTAAATTATCTTGTTTTTTATATCTTTCTCTAGTCCCCATTTCATAATCTAAATTTATGCATCTCAATTCTCAAGGTTTTGTAAAATATTATATATATATATATATATATGATTTTATACTGGCCAACCTCCGGAAAGTTCGCTATTTTTTCAACAATTTTATCGGGTATCAGCTCATTAATGAGGTGGCGTGATCCATCGAGTGCGTACAGCCTAACTTTTGGAAGGATGCCAAGCCCATGGAGGAAGTAGCCTCCACGGAGGTGCAGGGCATGTGTCCCATGCAAAAACTTTTTCTTCCTTTCCCAAGAAAACTCTTCAGCCTTGGAGCCTTCCATGCAACGTATCTCCTCGAGCTTTCCCTTGGATTTCTTTAATGCATTCCAAGTTCTACGATGATGTCCTAATCCTCTTGATCAATCACAGAGAGAACTCCACAGTGTGCATACGAATCAATGATCTAATAAAATAATAAATTTACATATTTTTAAAAATAAAATAAAATAAAAATTTATTATTAATTTATTTTTATTAAAAATCGTATAATTTTTAAGATAAAATGCTAAAGAATAATTATTTGTGAGATCAAACGATCTGATATTAATCTTATTTTTTTCTAAATAATATTTTTATCTTAATTTAAATATTTTTATTTTTTAAAATTTATTTATATTGGTTGAGTAATTTTTTATGATATTTAGCATTATTTGAAGTTATTTTTAACTTCATTATTGGTAGATTTTTTTATTTAATTTTTATATAATATTATTTTGCTTGCATGCAGACTTTAACATCATAGGGGAAAAGTCTTTGTATACTACCTTCAATGCAGCAAATCCTACGTGGACTGCACCATCTCTTTTTATTGATTCACGTGGATCCCACATGGCCTGATGCTGCATGACGGAATAGAAGGAATACTATGTTACGTTTTGATCGTTATAAAATTATGATATTAATACAGTTGAAAACCTACGACATCCATTCAGAAAATGATAAGATAAAGCATTACAACCTCTCCTTATAGTTTCTTCTTTGCTGTCTGGGTCAAAAGCTCATCCAATCAAACTATCGTCTGGTCCCTGAATCGCGCAGTCCGGTTGATGGATCGTCCGACCTCACCATCTCTTCCACTGGTGTCCTCCCTTTGAAAACATAAATTTCAAAAAAAAAAAAAAGCTAAACGGGTATTAATGTATGTCACGTCAAAATTTAAGATGGCACTTCAGTTTTAAACTTACGACACCGTAGTTATAAAATTAAGATACTTATTAAAAAAATCAAAAAAATTATAACATTCCAGTTGTAAACTTACTTATAAAATTACGATATCCACTCAAAAAATGTGTCTATGCACAAATTTCAAAAAAAGCTGAATGGATATTAATGCACGTCAGATAGCTTTTTTTTTTTTTTTGAAATTTGTGTACATACAAATTTTCTGAATGAGTATTGTAATTTTATAGCTACAGTATCGTAAGTTTACAACTGAAATGTCATAATTTTTTTTTAGCTTTCTGAACAGGTGTCGTAAGTTTGAAACTGGAATGTCGTAAGTTTAAAACTGAGTGTCATTTTTTTTTTTACTTTCTGAACGGGTTTCTTAATTTTATAACGGTGTCGTAAGTTTAAAACTGGAATGTCGTAATTTTTTTCTTCGAAATACCATAAAGTTGTCTTAATAGATTTTAACGAGTATCATATGTATATGAATCAATAAAAAAGAACGGTGCAATTCAAATAGGATGATAGCCCCAAAAGCCTGCCCAAAGGCAACCCCTCCTCCCGCTGTCTTTTTACTCTGGCTTCTCTTTACCCATCGCTTGCATCTCCCCATCCTATCTACTTCTCTTGGCCTGTCTCTCAATTTCACGGCTTCGATAAATGGGCCTTTGCGTCATTTTTATTCCTTAGACCCATCTCTCGAAATGCTATCCTCCTTTAAAAAAAAAATATATATCTTGATATATCGATATAGTATAATCTGCATCGAATGCAATAATTCATTCATATACAAACTCATATATCAATGATGTAAAATTTATAAATAAATTTTTTGATGCAAAAACGAATCACCGTATTTCATACATGCTACATCAAGAATGATGTATAAAAACTTTTTTACCTCTCCTTTGTTGCTGACTCAGGCGAAAAAGCTCATATAAAGTCGGGCTTGCCATCTTTTCAATTAAAATAATTATATAATCAATTTAATCCTTCTGTTGCTATGATAAGGAAATAGGAGGAAGGATGATCGCCAATTATGGGTACAGTGAGAGCTCATCATTCATGGTTCGAATCCACCACGCGGGCTCCTGGTGAAATGCTTATATATATATATATATATATATATATATATATATATATATATATATATATATAACTTAAGACTCACCAGCTTTTGTCCTTTAGTTTGGTGCTGTGAGGGCAGATATTCCCGCTCCTCCCATCAATTTGAGAGATTCCCATGTGGTGCAGGTGATAGCCATTAGCCTAATGCTCTCAAAATAGGGAAAGGGCTTGAGAAAGCCTTCAGCATCGCATGCACACCATGCATTGTTTGGCTGTGCATATCAAGAACAAATTTTTTTCTTTTGTATATCACACGTGCAATCCATACACATGCACAGCTAATTAGCATGCGATGCACATGCTTCTGCATCGCATATGATGCTTGAAGACTTTATTGTGCTAAGTGACAGCCCAATTCCACGATGATTCACAAATGAACGCATGCTTCTAGCAACTAGCAACTGTAGATGAATTAAATTTTGAAATTGATGGATGCCAAACTCTGTACCCTATTGTTTTCTTGTTTGATCTAGAATAATGACAAATCTATTGAGAATTTCGAGTATTTTTATATAAATTAAATTCATATATTATGCAGTGAAAGATAAAATAAGCATGAATTTAATTCTCAATGCCCAAGATCCTTAAGGAACAGATCGATTCAGTTAACAAAATTAAATATGTTGCCTAGACGTAGCAACCCGAGAGAGGAGTGAATTGGATATTTAAAAATTAATTACTTACGCAGATATGTACTTTATCACTAATTAAAATTTAATTGGTAGTGGTGTAGTGAAGTGCACAGAACAATATCACAGAAATTAAGCAATCACAAACACAAGAGGGTTTATAGTGGTTCGGTGCCAAACTCAGCACCTACGTCCACTTCCCAAAAACCCTTTGGGAATTTCACTCCAATCGTATCACAACGATTACAACCCCTAGCCTTCCCCGACTAGTCCTCTTGTTTTCACGGTACAAGGCAGCCAAACCCCTAGACTTATCCAACTAGTCCTCTTGTTTTCACAGCACAAGGCAGTCAAATACCTATCCTTACCCGGCTAGTCCTCTTGTTTCATGGCACAAGGAAGCCAACAATAACCAAGGGTTAAATCTAACCATTTTACAAGAGTGTTCAGAATAGATAAGAACAAACAACTCCTAAAATGAGCAAATATTCAAAAAAATACTTTACAACTTTTATAGCAAATCTTCAGCAATAAATGAAGATCTCCGAGGTAGCTGAAGCTTTGAATGCTTGAAGGCTTTAATGGATCTGGACGACTTGAGCAATGAATGATCCTTATGATTTCTCAACTTCAATGCACATGAACTTGCTTTCAATCACTCAGAAAATATGCAATAAAAGCTTTTTCTTCTTGGATTTCTTTCTCTCCTTTTTTGTTTTTAGATTCATCATTTTGTCCTTCTAATCTTAGCTATTTAAAGCATTTCAACATCAAAGATATCCGTTAGGCTCATTTGAAATAAATGGAAAGTAAAATGGGAAGAAAATATAACCATTGAGATTATTTTCCTTGAGCATTGAATGCACTGAATCCATTTGAGGAAGGAAGATCTCTGCCATAATCTAAGAAATCAAAAGTTAGTATAGCTGAAAATAGAAACGAAGAAGAGAGAGAGAAAGAGAGAGAGTGCTCGTCCAAAACTTGCAAAGAGGTAGCTGGCTGAAATTAATTCCAGCTAACTGAAACGCTCGGCCATGAAGAAGAACAAGATACCACAAGCTAGCTAAAAGGAGATTCCAGTTAGCTATTTTGAAATCCCCCATGGCTTGAGGGAAAGATCAGCCATAAAGGAAAAAGTAGTTAGCTCTTTAGCTAACTCAGGCAGATTCACACGGTTTGTAGTTCTTCCCAAGAAAAGTAGTTAGCTCCTTAGCTAACTCAAGTAAGGAATCATGCGGCCAAGAGAGAGTAAACCCATAAAGTAGTTAGCTTCTTAGCCAACTAGGTTTGAATTTTCATGGCCTGAGGAAGCCATTGCCCAAGGGTAGCTAGCTCCTTAGCTAGCTAAACTTTGAGTCCACATGGCTCGGAAGAGATAGTTAGCTCCTCAGCTAACTAAAACATGAGTCCACACGGCTTGGGGAAGAGATAGTTAGCTCCTCAGCTAACTAAAACATGAGTCCACACGGCTTGGGGAAGAGATAGTTAGCTCCTCAGCTAACTAAAACATGAGTCCACACGGCTTGAGGAAATCTGCAAAAAAAAAATAGTTAGCTCCCAATGAAAAGTAGTTAGCTTTCAAATAAAAGTAGTTAAGTAACAAGACATTCTAGCTAGCTAGAAAGACAACCAGCTAGCTCCCCAGTTAACCAAAACCAAGCATGGTTCGGCCAACATTGTAACAGGAAAAAATAGTTAACTAAAAGAGAATTTCAGCTAGCTAGAAGAGGAGACTAGCTAGCTAGTCAGCTAACTCCTTCAACACATGGTTCGGCCAGCACAAAAATCAGTGAGAAGTAGTTAGCTAAGATAGAATTTCAGCTAGCTAGAAGAGGAGACCAGCTAGCTAGCTAGCTAACTCCTTCCACCATGCAATCGGCTAGGCCACAAGCAAGACAAAGTTAGTTAGCTAACAAATGCATCAGGTAGCTAGGAGAGAGGATAAGCTAGCTAACTAGTTAGCTCATTTTAACATGCAATCGGCCAGGGAAGAATAAATCAACTAGCTAGCTGTCAAGACAAGAGAAACTAGCTTCCAAGTAACTAATAATAAGTAGAAAAATGGCTGGGGCATTCTTCCATGAATTTTGCTTGATAAGGCTCATTTGTAAGGCACCTGTACTTCCCTACATTAATCTTAGTTTCCATAATAAATAGAATTAGTCTTTACTTAATTATTTTGTAATCATTAAAATTAATTTGGGGCCAATAATCTCTCCCTTTTTGATGATGACAAAACCCTTAAGCATGCAGAAAAAATATAGGAAGAACCTTGAACAAACAGGAATATGGAATGCATAGAATGTATTAGGAAATTCTTTTCTCTAATTCATTCCAATAAATATTTTCTGCCCCTGTCAATAATTAATAATTAATCTCCCCCTGAATATATGGTGTGTTTTCTTTTCTCCATTATTTCAATGTATGCAATATTCTTCTCTCCTTTTTTTTCATTGATCAAAAAGACGATTGAAGAAATGTGCAAGAATTCAAAGCATAATTCATCAAGATAAAGTGAGTACTTCATTCGTACTAATATCATTCATACAAAACATTAAGGTTTCAAGCTCAAGTAGAAGACATTACATAGTTAGGACAAATATTACAAAACATTCAATACATAGTCTTAACATTCATCACATAGCAAATATTACAAGACAATCATTTTTCATCATCAGAAGAAATTATTGAAGGTTGAGCTGAAGATCCGTCTGGTTGGCGAGAGGGTCCAGGCTTGTCGCTTTGAGGTTGAGGCAGAGGAGACCAAAGATGAGGATGTGAGAAAGATGCATCAGGAGCTGAAGAGACAGAAAAGGCAAGATATGTTTCCACAAGATTGCTAAGCCTCGCCATAGATGCGGTCCAGTGATCAAATGCATTTGATGCATCCTTCGTCTAGCTTTCATTGTTACGCATTTGAAAGGTCACCCATTCTGCTTTAGTCTCAAAATTTTTAAGCTTGGATTTTAACAAATTGACTTCATTTAGAATCCGGCCCAAGACAGTCTTGTTGTGCTAGAAGACTCGTCCATTAAGAATATTTACTCATGAACAAGTTGATTTTGGGTCAGCACAACTTGAGAGAGGGTCTCAAAGACTGATGAGATGTGGGGTACCATGGTGTAATCATTGACAGATGATCCACTATCCCCGATATCCGACTAGATTGGGCAAGAGATAGCTCATGAATGATCTGCTGAATCTGTTCTTCACAGATCCGCACGATGGGAGGAATAGGAGCAGAATTATCATTACGGTGAGATGGTCCAGGTGTACCAACATCAGGCGGCTTAGTCAGAAATGGATTGGGTTCAGTCATGGCAGCTAAAAAAGGATTAGGTTGATGAAAATCAAAGTTGAAGAAATTAGGTGGAGAACATGCAGGTTGATGTAGGTCCGATGGTAGCAAGCTACTTGGTTGAAGGGCAGGTTTATCACCAGTCCTAGATCTAATTTTGGTCCAGACACCATCGCGCTTAGCATAATCCATACAATGAAGGGAATGAGCATTAAATACATCAAAATGATGCAATGCTACAACTGTTTCTCCTTTAAGTTTTATATTGAGGAACTCAAAATTAAAAGTGAGAAACATCCCGTATGGTAATGCAGCTTTGGACCTACTTAAGGCTTCTTTCATGATTGTTAACATAAGATCAGGAAGGTCTAGAGGTGTTTCTACAAGAATATCATACATAATACTAATGTCTTGATCTGTTACAACATTAAAAGATCCTACACGAGGAGAAAATATTTTGGCAATGATGCTATGAAACAATCTATTCTCAATAGATAGCATATTAGCATCAAGGTTCACTATGTTATTAGCTTCATTATCATCTATGTCAAGAATCATAGCAAGTTTATAGCCTCTTCACTAGGAAAAATCTCTAGAACACCTTCAAAAGGAATATTTAAGGCAGAACCTAGCATTTTACAATCAAGTTCTATCTTAGTCTTATTAACATAGGAAGTTATGGTTACATTTCCAAAGGTGATATTTTCATAAAATTCTCGAATTAACTCACGATAGATAGGCTTTTTGGTAGATAATAAATTGGTCCAACCTTGAGTGGCAAATAGTCTACCTATCTTAAAACCTTCTTGTTCTAGAAAATTAAAATCTACTAACCTCCCATTGGCTAATGCTCTAGCGGCGATTTGGGTGTTAGGTTGAAAAGAACTTCGCGAAGAAGATGAAGCGGGCTTCCTACGAAGATCTAAGGAATCTTCTTCCCTTGAAAGTGATTTCTTCTTAGGAGCCATCTTCTTTTTCTTCTTGAAGTGGAGAGAAAGCTTGACTTGAATAAAAGGAGGTGAAGGAACCAGATGGAATGGAGAAGATGACGGTTTGAGGGAGATAAATTATTGGAGAAGACGAGTGGAATTGATAAGAACCGATTGGAAAAAAGTCTTATATATGAAATCCTAAAGAAGTTGACTGATTAGGTGGCTGGTTGGTAGCCTGGTCAGTTAACTACCTTAAAGATAGAATGAAAAAGGGTAGTGGCCGATTGGTGAGGAGTAAATAAGAAAAGCTTTCATGTGGCAAGGAATAAATTAAAGGCAGTTAACTTCCCAGCTAACTGACACACTAAAGGACAAGAGCAATAATTGTATTTGAAAAGATGTTTCATGAATGGATTTGCAACACATGATAATCATGATTTTCAAACATAATGTCAAGTACCACAAAATAACTCATTAAATAGATGGATCAATCATACCAAGTTCTCTTGTAATTTCATAAAATTTAGATTCATCAAGTGGTTTAGTAAAAATATCAGCAAGTTGATTTTCAGTACTTAAAAATTCAATTACAACATTACCATTTTTCACATGATCCCTAATAAAGTGATGTCTAATTTCTATATGTTTAGTTCTAGAATGTTGAATAGGATTTTTAGTTAAACTAATTGCACTAGTGTTATCTCATTTTATTGGTATACCCTTTTGTTTGATGCCATAGTCTTCTAGCTGCTGCTTAATCCATAAGATTTGAGCACAGCAACTTCCAGCTGCAATGTATTCGGCCTCGGCCGTAGACAATGCTACTGAAGTTTGCTTTTTGCTAAACCATGAGACTAAGTTAACACCTAGAAATTGGTAAGTTCCACTAGTTGATTTTCTGTCTAATTTACATCCAGCAAAATCTGAATCTGTGTAACCTATTAAGTCAATGCTAGATTGTTTGTCATACTATAGTCCTAAATTCATAGTTTCATTCAAATATTTAAATATTCTTTTAACAACAAGCAAGTGTGATTCTTTAGGATTAGCTTGATATCGAGCACACATACATACACTAAATAGGATATCAGGTCTACTAGCAGTTAAGTACAATAATGATCCTATTATGCCTCTATAAAGTTTTAAATCAACCGATTTTTCAGCATTATATGATTCAAGTCTACAAGATGAGCTCATAGGGGTACCGATACTTTTAGATGTCTCTATGCCAAACTTTTTGATCATTTCCTTGATGTACTTGGATTGGCTTATGAAGATCCCATCTTTGCTTTGTTTAATCTGAAGTTCGAGGAAATAGTTTAGTTCTCCCATCATGCTCATCTCGAACTCTCCCTGCATAAGCTTTGCAAAGTCCTTGCATAAAGAATCATTAGTCGCACCGAAAATGATATCATCTACATAGATTTGAATAATTAATATATCTTCATTTTGTCTTTTAATGAATAAAGTTGTATCCATGTTTCCTCGAATAAAGTCATTACAGATCAAGAATTTACTTAATCTCTCATACCAAGCCTGGGGCACTTGTTTCAAACCATACAAAGCTTTGTTCAACTTAAATACGTGGTTTGGAAATAAGTGATTTTCAAAGCTGAGTAACTGTTCCACAAAAACTTGTTCAGCAATGTATCCATTTAAGAAAGCACTTTTAACATCCATTTGATACAGTTTAAAATTTATAAAGCAGGCATAAGCAAGAAGTAATCTAATAGTTTCTAGTCTAGCAACTAGGGCATAAGTTTCATCAAAATCAATACCTTCTTCTTGATTATAACCCTTAGCTACTAATCTTGCTTTATTTCTAATTATATTACCATGTTCATCCAATTAATTTCTAAAAACCCATTTAGTTCCAATAATTTGATGATCATGAGGCCTTTCAGTAAGAGTCCATACATTATTTCTTTCAAATTGGTGAAGTTCCTCATGCATGGCATTTATCCAATCAATATCATTTTTAGCATCATCATAGCTTTTAGGTTCAATTTTTGATACGAATGCTAAGTTATTATAAGTATCTCTAAATGAAGATCTAGTTCTAATACCTTGAGATGGATCACCTATGATTTGATCTTTAAGGTGACTGTGAATGTACCTCCATCCTCTTTCTAATTCATCATTACCTTGTGGTGCTTCTGGTAGGTCAGCATTCATTTCTTCATTTACCTCTTGTGTATCTAAGTCATCCTTATCCTTCAAGGTGATGTCTTTGAGTTGATCTTCAATTTCATCTATATCATTTATACCTTTTCTCTTCCTTAATGGAAGATCATTAGATTCATCAAAGATAACATAAATTGATTCTTCAACTACTAGAGTCTTTTTGTTGAAAACTCTAAAGGCTCTACTATGCAAAGAATAACCGAGAAAAATCCCTTCATCAGATTTAGCATCAAATTTATCAAGGTTTGTTTTTCCATTATTTAAAACAAAACAACGGCATCCAAAAACATAAAAATAACTGATGTTAGGTTTTCTTTCTTTCCAAAGTTCATACGGAGTCTTTTTCAAAATAGGTCTAACCAAAGCGCGATTTAAAACATAGCATGCAGTGTTGAAAGCTTCAGCCCAAAAGTACTTTGGGAGATTGCTCTCACACAACATGGTATGGGCCATTTCTTCTAAAGTTCTGTTCTTTCTTTCTACTACTCTATTTTGTTAGGGTGTTCTAGGTGCAGAAAAATTATGTTCAATGCCATTTTCATTACAAAAATCTTCAAAAGATTTATTTTCAAATTCTTTTCCATGATCACTTCGTATCAATAAAACAAAGATTTCTTTTCATTTGTAATTCTTTTAAATAATTTTTAAAATGTGGGAAATGCTTCGTCTTTACTAGCTAAAAATAAAACCCATGTAAAATAAGAGAAATCATCAATAACAACAAAACCATATCTTTTTCCTCCTAGACAAGTTGTTCTTGTATGATCAAATAAATCCATATGCAAGAGCTCCAAAGGTCTAGTGGTTGAGACCAAATTCTTTGATTTAAAAGATACTCGGGTTTGTTTTTCAAATTGACAAGCATTGCAAATCTTATCTTTTTCAAAAATGAGTTTCGGCAAACCATGCACTAAATCCTTTTTAATTAATTTAGATAGTAAATTCATGCTTACATGAGCTAGCCTACGATGCCATAACCAACTATTATCAGTTTTATTATTTGTAGCAACTAGGCAATCAACATTTTGATCATGCAAATCATTTAAATTAACAATATATACATTACCATGCCTATGACCAACAAATTTTATATTTTTATTAGCAGGATTTTTAACAATGCATAAGGATGATTCAAATGTAACTTTAAATCCTCTGTCACATAATTGATTAGTGCTTAGTAAATTGTGTTTCAGACCTTTCACAAGTAAGACATTATCAATATAAGCATGAGGTGTGATACCTATTTTTTCAATGCCAATTATTTTTCCTTAGCCATTATCACCGAAAGTAACAACACCTCCATCTTTTGCCTCCAAAGTGATGAATTGCGATTCATTGCCTGTCATGTGTCTTGAGCACCCGCTGTCCAAGTACCATTGTCTTTTAGTTGCTCGGGTAGCAAGACACACTGCATACACAATTTTAAGTTTTGCTCTTAGGTACCCAAGCTTTCTTGGATCCTTTTGGATTAGTTAAAATAGTTTCTTTTGGAACCCATATTTTTCTCACATTGTGTGTGACAAATATAAGCTTTATGCCCTAATTTTTCATATTTAAAGCATGTAATTTTAGTAGAATCATCAGCATGCACATAAATATTTTTCAAAAATTTTTATCTTTCAAAAGGATTATATCCAAGACCAGCTCTATTGTAAATAGCCCTTTGACTATTTAATATCATTTCTAATTTTTTTGAACTCAAAGTAAATCTGTCAATAATTGGTTTTAATATATTTACTTCATTTTTCAAATCTTGATTTTTCTTTAGCAATAATTCATTGTCTTTTGAAATTCTTTCTTTTTCAAGAATAAGATTTTTAATTTTATTTTTTAAATATTTGTTCTTTGAACTTAAGTTTACAAAATCATCAACAAGTTCATAAAATGCACCATGCAGTTCATCAAAAGTAAAATCATCTAGAAAGCTAGGACTTACCTCATCATCATACATTCGCGACTTCAGTTTTCTCTTCATCTTCTGAACTTGTAATATTAGGGTTTTATCTCTTTTATTTAGGCTTGGTTTTGGGGGGCTGGAGGACGGCAGAGAAAAAAAATGGATGATGAAAATTAGATGCTATTTTCTTGAATTCAGATTAATGTTTTTTTTTTCTGATTCAAAACAATTGAATTGAAAATTCAATTGATCTTTCTTTAAATTTCGGATTGTGAGTGATCAAATTCGAAATTTTTCCCTTTTCTTGTCAAGATTCAAACCAAACCTGGACGAATTCTTTTCTCGCATATTAGATCGTTCTTGAGTTGTAGGCGTTTTGAATATCGCCCTGCATCAATTAGTTAACCCAAACGGCATCACCAAGAACTCATAGTGGTCATATCTAGTTCTGAATGCTGTCTTAGGTACATCTCCCTCATTGACTTTGAGTTGATGGTACCCTGACCTGAGATCAATCTTTGAGAATATCCAGTCTCCTTGGAGTTGATCAAACAAGTCGTCAATCCTTGACAGATGGTACTTATTTCGCACTATTACCTTATTGATTTCTCGGTAATCAATGCAGAGTCGAAGACTACCATCCTTCTTAACAAATAGAACTGGAGCGTCCCAAGGAGAAGCACTGGGCCTGATAAATCCCCGATCTAGGAGCTCTTGCAATTAATCCTTCAGTTCTTTTAGCTCAGCCGGGGCTATGCGGTAAGGGGCCTTTGATATAGGTCCAGTTCCAGGAACTAGATCAATAGAGAACTCGACTTCCCAATCAGGGGGTAAATTAGTCAAATCCTCAGGGAAGACATCAGGGAATTCTTAAGCTATAGGAATATCCTCCAACTTGGTCTCTTCCTGCTGAAGGTCCTTGACTACAGCAAGAAATCCTTGACCACCACTAATCAGATACCTTCCTGCCTGCAGTGCTGATATGAATACCGAGGCTAGGTGTTTCTGACCACCAGTAAAACTGAATTCAGACTGATTTGAAATTTTGAAGTTGAAATCTTCCTGAAGTAGTCTACTGAAGCATGATAGGAGGCCAACCAATCCATTCCAAGGATAACATCAAAGAACTTAAGTGGAAGGACAATTAGGTCAGCATTCAACCTCCTATCCTCCAAGACAATTGGGCAGGATTTGCATACTGTGTCAACCTTCATAACATCTCTATTTGGAAAAGAAATATGCAACTCTTGCTCCAGAGGAATAGGTATCAATAATGCATTCTTGTCAAGATAGATATCAGATATGAAAGAATGTGTGGCATCCGGGTCAATTAAAGTTTGAGCATAAGCAGTGCCCACTTTAATCATTCCTGGACATAAGTATAATTTGTTTTAACATCAAAGATTGAACCTAACTTCTAATTAACTATCAATGCATTGCACTAGATAAGAATGTAATACTAGCTATAACATTAAATGGTATACCTGTCACCACAGAATTAGAGGTGACAACATCCTGCTGAGTGAGATTGAAGACCCTTTCCTGGGTCCTCTGTGGCTGCTGCTGATGCTGTTGGCTCATCCCTTGACTTGAAGAAGGCTGTTGATCCTTCCGAAGGGGACAGGTGGCAATCTTGTGATCAGGTTTCCTACAGATAAAGCATTCACCAGTCAATCTGTGGCAAGGCCTTCCAGGGTAGAAGTTCCCACAATGAATGCAACGAGTCTTCCTATTCTATGGTTCTGTTGGGGCCTGATGTGCACCTTTCTTCTTGGCCTGAGCTGGGGATTGGCTAGAAGTAGGCCCTTTCCTCTTCCTCCGCTGCTCCCAATCTCTCTAAACAGTGTTCATATCCCTCTCAATCACCAAGGCCTTATTCACCACAGCACTATAAGTGAGAAGCTCAAATGCATTGACTGCTTGCCTCAGTCTGGGTCGCAGTCCCTCGGTGAATCTGGTGATCTTGGCCATTTCATTGGTCACAATATTTGGAGCAAATCGGCCAACCTGGTGAATTCAGCTTCATACTGGGCCACAGAAAGATTCCTTTGCTCCAATTTGATAAACTCTGATTTCATCTGTCTCTGCACACTCCTGGGGAAGTATTTGTCAAAAATGCCTCTCTAAACTCTCCCCAAGAAATAATCTGACCATCCCGACGCTCTTCCTCAACTAACCACCAATCATAAGCCTCCCCCTGAAGAAGATAGGTGGCAAATCTGATCCGCTCCATCTCCTGGCTACCATGGGCCGTAAAAGCCTTCTCCATGTCTCGCATCCATCGTTCAACATCAATAGGGTTGGTGGATCCAGTGAAAGGGGCAGAGGAAAACTTTTTGAAATCTGCAAAGCTACGGCCGACCCCTACCCAGGGTTGAGGTGGAGTAGGCTGGGTCAATGGTGCAGGATAAGTAGGTAAGGCTAGCTGAGTTTGTGGAGCAGGAGGGGTAGGCAGGGGTTGCGAAATGGTAGGGGCAGGCTGAGTCTGTGGGGCAGTGGGAGCAGGCTAAGTCTGCGAAGCAGACTGAGTGGACAAGGTCTACAGAATATGATGCTGCATGTCCTGCATCGACTGCACCATATCCGAGAGAACCTGAAGCATCTCGGTCTGGAGTCGCTGCTGATCAGCCCCGACTTGAGTGACAGGGCTAATACCACTAGTAGCTTCCTGACCTCCCTGCTAACCAGCATTACCAACCTGGGAGTTTTCA
Organism: Calamus simplicifolius; assembly: GCA_900491605.1. Lineage (NCBI taxonomy): Eukaryota > Viridiplantae > Streptophyta > Magnoliopsida > Arecales > Arecaceae > Calamus > Calamus simplicifolius. The sequence continues at coordinate 323,435 of UESW01004226.1, read as the reverse complement.
TTATTTTGTTGGCTCCTAGTGGGACGGGCTATTCCTATCTCCTGATAAATTGGTTATAGTTATTAATATCATGATAAACTTTAAATGTCAGGCTTTCAAAGTATAATTTCTGAAATTCCTTTAAATTTATAATTATCTCTATGTCATTCTAGTATTTTGCCTAAAGTGTCATCAGGTATGTGTCCCTAATGTCATAACCTAGGCTCTGATACTACTAAAGCTATCACGCCCTAGACCCAAAAATTTGAGCTAGGGTGAAACCCCCCGTATGCCAGACATGCACGGCGTCTCAAATTTTGACACATAAGTCAATATAAGGCAAGAATCCAAATTCATGATTTATTACAAACCATAATTATCAGTTTTGGGCTACCAGTCCTACACACAAGCAATACTGGGGTTACATCAATATAATGGATCTTATTTTATTTAATAGAAGCTCCATCTACCCCAAATATCCTTCTTCAATCCTAAGGCTCTGAAAAACATTGTGAGAATTATATGAGCTCACACTCAATAAGTAAGCCTAATATAATTTTAAATTATCATATTTTATCATATCATAACAAGATATTTTTAAATCCCATTTTCATAAAAACTTCTAATTTCAAATACATTTATCATGCTATCAGCACATTTATATCATTAGCTCAAAATAATTTGAAAGCTTAATTATACAAAAAATACTAGAATATGCAATGTAAACAAACCACTGTTTATATCTTCATTGTTTTCTTATGTGTCCCACGGCCCTACAACACTCAACTAGTGTATCACTCTTAAATATCCCCTAAGAGGAAGGGTCCTGGTATCAGCGTTATACCATATCAAAATCACTCAGAACACATCCTACAAACGTGTGTCCTCCACATATCTTCTCCTGTGGAGGTGGGTCATATATCACTTAGCATTTCACATCATATGAGAACCGCGACACATACAAGTAATTTCAATGTCATCATCATAATTGCGTATTATCATCTCGATAGTACCAACATAATTTTGCAAGATTAACATAATTATAATTTTGCATATACATATATAAGCCATATCTTGTAAAATATTATATGCTACAATAGTCATAACAAATGCTTATTTATAAATTTATGGCACTATTTATTAATTCAATATAAATGAAACTTCATTTTTCACATTTCATAAATATGCATCTAATTATAAATTCATGATTTATGAATTAAATAATTTATAAAATTATAATACTTGGCTTACTTATCTCAGTACGCAAATCCCAATTGATAAACCAGCTATTTGGACACCTGGGAACCTACAGCATCATTTAACATAATTAAGTTTCTAAAATCTGAATAATAAAGTGACTCTTAAGACTCTACCCAGACCACTCTACGGGCCCAACTTTGGGCTCGAATATCTCTCAATATATACACCCAAATGGGGAAGCAAAATTACCCCCAGAAACAAGAATCAATCCTGATTCGGGCCATATAATTATTTTACCATTTTTAACCCATTACAGGGCCCAAAAAGCAGCTCAAAATTGGCTCTCCGACTGACCCAACATGCCCAAAGATCAACAGCCCAATCGGCCCATTCTCATTTCTTCTCCCCTATTCCCCTGTTTCAACCAAAACAGGGGTACTTCGTGCCGATGGCCAGGGCCGCCGCGGCCAAATTCGGGGCGGCCCGACCACTGGTGGTCGGACCAGAGCGGACCGCCGCTGCGGTCAGCCCTCCCTTTCCCTCTCTCTCTCTCTCTCTCTCAATCTCCTTCCTACCTCTCTCTTCCTCTCTCACGATCCACCGCAGCACGGCACTGTGCCGGTGGCACGGTCGGCCGGACCTCCACTGGACGAACGCTCGGCACCGGTGGAGGTCGCCGACCATCGCCCAGGCCCGGCGAGGCGACGGGCACGCCGCTGGGCCTGAACCAAGGATCAGATTGGTTGCACACTCGTCACAGTCTCTCTCTCTCGTCTCTTATCCCCCCCCCCTCTCTCTCTCGCTTTCGGCAACCCACCGGACGCCGCCTCCGGTGCCGATGGGGCTGTCGGCCAAGGCTCAAGCCCGGCGAGGCGGCGGGCACACCGCTGTGCTCGAACCAAAATCGGCACAGGGAAGGATGCCGTGTCTTCTCCGTGCTCGGCTTCCTCTCTCTCTCTTTCCTCTAACTCTCTCTCTCTCTCCTTCCCTAGCATGGACAGAGGAACTTACAGAAGCAAGCACGCCCACGAGGATGATGGGGAAGAAGCGTCTGCGTCTTCCTTTAAGGGCGATGCAAACTTCTCAAATCAAGGGATTCGAGACTCCATTCGTTACGGGGTGATTTAAAATTCAAACACCTCACGCAACTGCAGGAGTCCCTGGCATCAATCGTTTCGATCTTGCGATCAACTCTCGTGAGCAGGTAACGTAATCCCGGGGATTACAGGTTTGGTACCAATCAATGTTCCAATTAATCATCAAATATGCCAAAGTCAACTTTTGAATTCGTAAAACATGCCAGATTAGGCCTTAAGCCAGCCAAGAGAATGGATTCTATAATTTGGATTTGAAAACTTATCACACATACTGATTTGATTCAGTGGTCATGCATCACACCTGTGGGTATTTTTGAAATTGCCTTGATTAGAGGATTGGCAACTGTATTTTTTGCATGTGTATTGTAGCTATTTTTGCAATTCCCTCGTGAAGGGATCGGCTAACTGTATTTTTCGTACCTTTTTTTCTCTCTTTTATTACTATGTAAGCCCCAAAGCTCGCAATACAATCAGTAATTTCATAATTAAATTTTACAATGTGCTGAGCTCTTTCCCTCCGTATATTCTACCATTGTGTTCTACTCTCCCTTTCATTTGATCCGTCTCATCAACCGTATCATTTTGTTTTCCTTGCGTCCGAGTCATCTGTGGTGCTGCAGAAGCTGCAATTTGGATTCGAGAGTCGACAGGGGATCCTTCAACTCTCGGAGATTGGTCTTACAAAGTTCAAACCGGTTTTTGACGCTAACATCCGATGCGAGCGCGCGGGGCTGGTATGAAATAGCTCTCCCCCCTCCCTCTTACGTCCTTTTGCTCTAATATTTAATGGCATGATTTGTCCCCATTTTTTCTTATTGGAGATCACTGCTACAGTTCGAATGTTGATAACAGTTAATTTATATAAAAGACTGCACTAAGTTTTTGCACTTTGGGCAACGTAATATGCATTGATAATATTAACTTTTGAGTTAATAATATTAACTTTTGAGTTAACTCAAATGTTACACCCGTGTTGCTTTGAGGTTCGTGCGTGTGAGAGCTCCGGTGTTTGGCTTCTGTTGTTGCTTTGCGATTCGTGCTTTGAGGCTTGCCTGTGCTGATTCCGACGATCGTCTTTTCTCCGGCAGCGGCTCTTGCGGTGGTTCTTCGCTCATCTGTCCCCTTGCCATCTATGGCGTCCGATGGAGCGGTGGGGGATCGTGGTGCTGGGCAGAAGTTCGGCTCGTCTGGGTTCGTCTGGGTCTCGTCGTCTCCGGCGCCGGCTGAAGTAGCGCGTCTGGAATCAGAGTATCCGGAGGTGGTCTGTGTTCCGGAGGATGATTTGAAGGCTGAGATGGTTGATTGGCAGTCCCGAGCTCTCATCCTACGTCGTTTATGAGATGGGTTCCTGCGGAGGCGTTTGTGCGGGAATTTCGCCGAGCCGGAATCCAGGGGGAGATCAAACCAGTAAGCCTGGCATTTCGATGCCACATCTTCCTGTTCGAAGATCCGATAGCTGTGGATCAGGTGATGAATCGTCCTTGGATCATCAATGGCCAAATCATTGCAATGGAAAGATGGAAGCCGGAGTTCGTTCCGACATCGGATGCCATCCCCTTTGCCCTGATTTGGCTGCGTTTACCAAACCTTCCTCTGGAATTTTGGAAGGAGAATTTCCTCAGGATGATCACTGCGACGGCTGGCCAATTCCACTGCGTCGACTCGTCGACTCTGGCCAAAAGCAGAGGAGGGTTTGCTAGGGTTTGCTTGCAGGTGGATCTCCGGTGTTCTCTCCGGCCGGGTACCCGTGTTCAAGGATTAAATCTTCCCTTCTGGCAGCAGTTTATCTACGAAGCTCTTGAAGGTTTTTGCTCCAGTTGCGGATCGCTCCATCTGGATGGTCCGTGCTCTGTTCCGGCTGAAGCAAGTAAGGTGGAGGATTCCTCGTCCCCTGCTTTCGGATCCTGGCTGACGGCTGTTCGTCAACGCCGGGAAGTCCCTGGTTCGGCGAGGGAGATGAGGAAGAAGACTACTCTGCTGTCCACTTCTCGTGCTCCCGGCTATGATCCAGCGCCTCAGGTGGCTAATGATAAGCAGCGATTTGTGGCTAATGGCGTTGACGAATGGAGAACGCCGGTCAAGATCGCTCGCCGGAAAATTCCACCATCGACAAAGACGGTGGTCGTCTCGGATGCAATCCCCGTTGAAGCTGGAGATGAGATGCAGCAGAGAGGGATGAAGACTTCTCCTTCAAATGTCACAGTGCCGGTTTCTCTCCGTGCCGGTACTGTAGCAATTGAGAAGTTTCAGATGAAGGAAGGAATTAAGTTCAGCAAACTCAGTAAAAATGAAATTGATTCTGAATCATTTCAGCCAATTACCAATCCCTTCTCTTCTTCTAGTTTGGGAGTGGTCTGTGGCAGTGACCTAGGCAGCGGGGATGCTTTTCCGGGCCCCTTGAAAAGGGCTAGACCTGTCGAGAGTCCTGTTCCGAGAACTATTCCCAAAACTATTAAAAGGAAGGGCAAAGGTAAAGCAGCTGTGCCAAAGAATATTGAGGTTACTTGTTGTCTTCCTGTCAATCCATCATTATCGCAGTGCTCATCTGGAACCGATCTGGAGGTGTGTCAGCTCAGCGCTGAGAAGAGTGTAGGGGTGTCTGGGGTGGGCTCAGATGTAGAACCTATAAGTCGGCACTCGGTTAATCTTGATGTTGTTGCGGATGGACCGAAGACTGACTCTCTAATGGTGACTGATGGGGGCTCCCTTGCCAGTCAGTGCCCTCCTGATATGGTTATGATGGAGGACCAGGGAGGGGTCCCAGTCTCCTCCAATAATTAATGAAGATTCTTATATGGAATACCCGAGGAGCTCGAAAGCCATCCTTTCGATCCTCTTTCAATAGATTGATGCAATTATATAAGTTTGATATATGTGTGCTGTTGGAAACTAGATTGTCGGGGGACTCTCTGGCCCAGCTCCGGAGACAGATTTCTCGATCTTGGTCTTCGTATGCGGTGGAGGCTGAAGGTATGTCAGGGGGTTTATTGGCCATATGGCGCGATTCTGCTGTTTCGGTTGAGGCTTTTCATCATTGCAACCAGCAGATTGGTCTTCTTATTTCTATGGGGTCCTCTGACCCCTGGCTGCTGTCGGCGGTTTATGCCAGTACGGATTATAGAGAGAGACGAATCCTTTGGGCTGAGCTTACTTCCCTCCTTGATCAAGGTCTCCCTGCTATTGTTGCAGGAGATTTTAACTGTATCACTGAGGCTAAGGAAAAGCGTGGAGGTAGACGGGTTTCGGCCTCAGCTGACATTAATGAATTCAATTCCTTTATTCGGTCTTCTAACCTGATGGATTTGGGGTATTCTGGAACCCAGTTTACTTGGTGTAATAATCGTCACGGCTCAGCTCGTGTTTGGGAGAGACTCGATAGAGCTTTGGCTACGACCCAATGGCTTCATATGCATCCTGCGGTTTCTGTTTCCCACTTGCCCAGGATTGCTTCGGATCACTGCCCTATTTTGATCTCTACTGAGGTTGATGTGCACCAGCCTAGACAGTTTAGATTTGAGCATTTCTGGACAGTCCACTCGGGGGCCAGGTCCATTATTACTCAAATTTGGCATCTTCCGATTAGGGGCAATGCTATTTACCGTCTCTCTCGTCGTCTTATGCTGGCTAGACGACGTCTTTCCAAATGGAATAGGCTTGATGTGGGGAACTTGGATAGACAGATTGATATGGTGGAAGCTGATATTACTATTCTTCAGGGTAAGGAGGATTTGGATGGATCTCTTTTGGATTCGGATCTTTTCTCTCTGCGAGAACTGCTTGCTCGTCACCATTCTCTACTTCGCCAACAGGAGATGTACTGGAAACAGAGGTCTAGGGCACAGTGGATCTGTGAGGGTGATCGTAACACCAGATTCTTTCATCAGGCTACCTTAAAGCGTCGGGCTGTGAACAGAATTCGGAGACTTGTTGACACTGAGGGGCATGGTCAGAAGGACTTCCAATCCATCCGGGATATACTTCTCCAGTTCTTTCAATCCGGATGGGCTGATTCCTCTGCTGATGGGGATCCTGTGGTCAGGGTTCCTGAGTCCAGAAGGGTTTCCACACAGGATAATGATAAGCTTTGCAGATCTGTCACTGCTGAAGAAATTCGGGAGGCCCTTTGGGAGCTCGGTCCGGACAAGGCTCCTGGGCCTGATGGATTTCCTCCTCTATTTTATCGTCACTATTGGGACATCATTGGACAAGAGGTAATTCAGGCCATTCAAATTGTCTTCCAACTGAAGAAAATTCCCTTGGAATGGAACCGGACTCTTATAACGTTGGTTCCTAAGCAGTCAGACGCCTCTCTTCCGCAGCACTTCAGACCCATTAGCCTTTGTACTACTCTGTATAAAGTTTGTGCTCGCCTCTTGGTAGGCCGTCTTCGGCTTGTGATCCCCCGTCTTATCTCTATAGAGCAGGGGGCTTTTATTAAAGGGCGCTCTATATCGGATAACGTCCTCATTGCTCAGGAGTTCATGCATGATCTTCAAAGAGCCCCTGTGAAAAGAAGTCTTATGGCGGTGAAGCTGGATATGGAGAGAGCTTATGATAGAATGAGCTGGGCCTTTCTGAAATGCACCCTCCAGGAGTTCGGTTTTGATGATCTTTTTATTGAATGGATCATGGCATGTATTCTGAGGCCTTCCTTTTCTCTGCTCATCAATGGGAGCCCTACGGAATTTTTCCACTCTTCCGTGGGATTGAGGCAGGGATGTCCTTTATCCCCCTTATTATTTATTCTTGCCGCTGACGATCTTTCTCGTGCCTTTCATCTTGCTCAGCAGGAGAACCGGATTGTTCCTTTCATGGCTGGGAGAGAGGGCCCTCTGATTTCTCATCTTCTTTTTGCTGATGACTGTATTCTTCTGGGGCAGGCTTCTATTGACAATGCTGCTTCTTTTCATTCCATTATGCAGCAGTACTGTCAGGCGTCGGGCCAGAGGATAAATTTTCTCAAGTCTTCTATCTGCTTCAGCCCCAAAACCCCTAGATCAACTAGGGAGGCCATTATGGAGATATCAGGTATCACTACTCGGTCGGATCTCTTCAAGTATCTGGGGATTCCTATTACTGGCAGAAGGGCTCGCTGTTCTGACTTTGCAGAAATCGAGCGACGGATCCGCCAGCGTATTCAGGGGTGGCAGACGACTAGTCTATCTATGATGGCTAGGATCACTATTATTCGTTCTGTCCTCTCTTCTCTTCCTGTGTATCTCCTTTCGAATGCTGCTTTGCCGATCACTTGTCTGAGGAGGATTGAGAGATCTTTTAGAGATTTTCTTTGGGCTTCTACGCAGGAGGGACATGGTATGCATCTAATTGCTTGGGACAGGATCTGCATGCCTATTAATGTAGGTGGTCTGGGGATTCAGTCCTTGATTGTGAGAAGAGAAGCTCTTCTTGCCAAACAAGCCTCGCGTTTCCTTTTGGAGCCTCATAGTTTATGGAGTTCTGTGATGCATGCGAGATACGGTGACTGGGCTTCTGGTTCTATTATTATTCCGCCCCGTGGTTCCTCTTCCTATTGGAAGGAGATCTGTAGACATAGTCAGGCCATTATAAATAATACCTCTTGGATAATTGGTGATGGCTGGTCTATTGATGCTGTCAATGATTCCTGGATTTCTGAGCTCCCCTTATGCGATGGCCCTCCTTTATCAACATGGATATTCCCCCTAACCTCAGGGTTCAGGATCTTATATCCTTAAATCCCCGCTCTTGGCACACTCACTCGGTGACCAGGTTTTTTGGCGAGGAGCTTTCTCGTCGGATTCTCTCGATGCCTCTTTTACCTGATTCAGCTATTGACTCCAGGATTTGGCAGCGTTCATGTCTCCCCAAGGCTCCCATGAGGGACCTTATGGACATATACAGGCCGCAGGCCCAGCACACGGAGGATGCAGCCTGGATTTGGAAGATTCCTGTTATCCCCAGGATTCGGCTATTCATCTAGAAGATTCTTTGGGACTGTCTTCCTACTTGCCTCCTTCTTTCTCGGAGGGGTCTGTCTATTCAGCCGAGCTGTCCTCTGTGTAGGCAGGTGGATGAATCTGTGGACCATGCTATATTTTATTGCCCTAGAGCGAAAAGGATTTGGACTCTTATGGGCTATCCTAGGGATATGGAGGCAATGGATTTTTCGCGCTCATTGTTCTTTCAGGATATCCGGAGCGGTCCTATGAGTAAGCGTGGTCTTTGGTCTGTAACTGCTTACTATATATGGATGTCGAGGAATCAGATTTTATTCTCCGACAACAGATTCTCGTTTCACAGGATTATGAGGCAGATTAGATCATTGACTTGGAATGTGCCCGTGCCTTTCATGATGTTAGTTTTGACTCCTCTGGCCTCTGGGGATCCCCTGCTGTTCCGACAGCGAACCGTCGCACGGTTTTTGTCTCTTGGGAGCCCCCCCCTCCAGGGTATGTCAAAATTAACTTTGATGGGAGTGTCCGGGACAGAGCTGCTGGATCTGCGTTCATCATTCGGGGTCCGATGGGTAATCTATTGGCTGCGGGTGGCTATGGCACTCTGGACTCTACTGTTCCTTTTACGGAGCTTGGTGCTGCTTGGGCTGGGCTCTCATTGCTGTTAGGATCCTCCATGCTCCTAAGATCATGCTTGAGGGGGATTCTATGACTGTTATTTCTTGGTTATTAGAGGAGAACTATATAGATGAATCCTCAAATCCGATCCTGAGGGATTGCTGGTATTTGCTGCGGGAGCTTGATTCTGCCAAATCCGCCACATCTATCGTGAGGCCAATTCGGCGGCGGACTGGGTGGCGTCCTTTGCTGCTCAACATGCGGGTCCATGGGATTGGAAGCCAGGCGACCCATGTCCTATTATTTTACAGCAGATTTTAACTTCTGATGTATCTGGGCTGACTCATTCTAGAATTATATGATCGCCCGTTTGTAACCAAAAAAAAAAAATGTTACACCCAGATATGTTACATATATAGGCTAAACATGCAGCATAAGCTAGACATGTGACATGGCTATATAACCCTTATATATCCTCAAAATTATATAGAGTTTTAGTATGCACAACTTTTTTTTCTCCTTTTTTCTAAATTAACATATTTCAAACATTATTCAACATGAGGTAAACTCTAATTTAAATTCAATCAACTTATATAAGGGTACTTGAATAAAAAATTCTAAATTATCTTGTTTTTTATATCTTCTCTAGTCCCCATTTCATAATCTAAATTTATGCATCTCAATTCTCAAGGTTTTGTAAAATATATATAATATATATATAATGATTTTATACTGGCCAACCTCCGGAAAGTTCGCTATTTTTTCAACAATTTTATCGGGTATCAGCTCATTAATGAGGTGGCGTGATCCATCGAGTGCGTACAGCCTAACTTTTGGAAGGATGCCAAGCCCATGGA
>UESW01004226.1:271500-309169 GCA_900491605.1 Calamus simplicifolius | reverse complement strand
TAAAGCATCTTCTTGAAGTTCTTAGCTGCTTTAAGATCAGCATTACGGGATTTCGTCATCCTCTTTTTCTGGTGATTATCTTTGTTTCGGTTGATCGGTTTCCGCATCCGGCTGTCAACCCCTCCATGGTGTCCGGTGGTGATCGTACAAGGCCTTGGTTTTCCTCCACGGCGATAGGGTGCTCCGCAATATGTATGGAACTGCTTCGGCTCCCTCTCCGCGGTGGTCTCTGAGCTTGAAGCTCTTCCCCGACATTGTCCAGCTCCCAATGGCGGCGATTGACCTCGAAGCGAAGGTCTGGTCCGAAAGTGGGATGATCGTAAGGAGTCTGTCACGGTGGGTGCCTCCGGAAGCCATCGTCCGGAATTTCACCGTGCTGGTCTCGCCGGACGTATTGAGACCATCAGCCTCTCCCACCGATCAGCTCTCATCAAGTTTGAGTTCCCCACAGCCAGAGATGCAGCCTTGATCCAGCCGTGGGTGGTCAATGGCCAACCTCTGGCTGTTGCTGCCTGGCATTCTGATTTTGTCCCTGCGGATGACGCCCTGACCTCGGCGCTGCTATGGCTTCGTCTCCCGAACCTCCCAATTGAGTACTGGTCCGATGAGACTCTGTCTTCCATTGTCGCGGTGGCAGGCAGTTTGTGGCGTGGATGCTGCTACGAACAGAGGAGTCGGGGAGGATTTGCCCGGGTCTGCGTGAGGGTGGAGTTGAGCCGTCCTCTCCGTCCTGGAGCTAGAATCAGAGCCAACGGACTCCATTTTGGCAGTCATTTGTCTATGAACATGTCGAGGGTATTTGCTACCACTGCGGATCTCTCCATCTCACGGGACCGTGCACCTCTTCCCTGGAGCCGGCCTCATCCACTGCTGCTCCCCGTTTTGGTCCATGGATGGCGGCTCTCGTCATCGCAAACCAGCCTCTGGTGTGGGCCCAAGCTCCCGATGTCTTTGTCAGTTCAGATGGGGATGCCAGGAAGGAGCCTTTGGGTGTGGACGATGGGTGGATGATGCCCAGGAAGACTGCCGTCGTCGTTGCAGCTATCGCCTCTTGCTGGGAATGTGGAGATGCTGGGTGAAGGGTCTCCTGGAGTTGCTGAGCCGTGCCGCCAAGTAGCATCCGTGCCGGTTACTGTAGCAACTGAACTTTGCTCTGATTCTCCCTCACTGAAGTCCAAGCCAAGAGAGAAGAAATCGCCTCAATTGCCCAAGAAGAAGGATCAAGATCAATGTCAGATTATGGGATTTAAGTTCTCTGCAATGGACAAAAGTTCAGATTCAAGGATTAATGTTAAGGAGGTTCAGGCCAATGGGGATTCTCAGGACTTACTGAAACTGCCTTCAGTCACTGGCACAGTGCTTCAAAGGACATCAATTGCTTAGGGAATCAGATGGTTTCAACCAGGAAGGTGGCCACTAATCCATTTGGCCTTCTAGGATCGGATCGTTGGGCTGGGTTGCCCAAGAATCGGGAGGAAACCAATCCAGTTTTGCCTAAGCGGGCTCGGCCTGCTGAGGTTGCTGCCCTAGAGTAATTCCAAAGCCTGTTAAAGGTAAGGGTAAAGCTGGGATGGGGGCCCAAGGCAATAATAGTCGGGGGGTGCGATGCAGTGAAGTCTTGTTGGGAGATCCTCAATTGCCCCCCTGGACAGTTGTACTCATCTGACTGCGGTCACTACATTGAAAGAGGCTTTACTGCTGCCCTCTTCTCTTGATAATCGAGGTGATGTGGAAATGGAGTCTACTCAGTCATGTGGACCCACTGAGCAAGGTGTTGTGGAAGAGTCATTCATCTCAGAAGGACCTTCTGGTATGGATATGATGGGTCTATGGAAGGGGCCCGAGACAATCCCCAACATGATTAAATGAAGATCCTAATATGGAATGTTCGAGGAGCTTTGAAACCATCATTTCGCTCCTCGTTTGGTCGTTTATTGCAGCTTCATCACTTTGATATTTGTGTGTTACTGGAAACTCGCTGTCGGGAATCAGTTTGCAGCGATTCCGACGCAGAGTCTCTCGATCTTGGAGTTCCTATGCTGTGGAATCCAATGGTCTTTCTGGGGCATTCTGGCCTATGGAGGTCCCCATCCATTCGTGTTGATGCTTTTCACCGGTGCCATCAGCAGGTCACCTTGGTTATCTCGAAGGGATAGCTCCGCCTTGGTTATTACTGGGTGTCTATGCTAGTACGGACTATCAGAGCGGCGATGTCTATGGTCCGAGGTCCTTACTCTTTATATCAGGGTTTCCCCACCCTTGTTGTTGGAGACTTTAATTGCATTGTGGATGCCTCGGAGAAGCGGGGTGGTCGTCGGTTTGTGGATACCCCGAACTCTTCTGAGTTTCGTTCCTTTATATCCTCTGCAGGGATCTATGATTTGGGCTATTCGGGCTCGCAGTTTACCTGGTGTAATAACCGTCAGGGTTCTGCTAGGGTGTGGGAATGGTTGGACCGGGCTATGGCCTCTTCTCATTGGCTGCAGTCATTTCCCCATGCCACCATCACTCATCTCCCTCGGATTGCTTCGGATCATTGCCCCCTGCTCCTATCTACGGAACCCTCTTCTCGGTGTCGGGTCCATTTCGATTTGAGTAGTTTTGGACGCACTACTCTTCGGCTCGGTCTTTGATCCATCAGGTGTGGCATTTGCCGGTCAGGGGGAACCCTACCTACCGTCTCTCGCCGCCTCGATTTGGTCAAGCGTCGCCTTTTGAGATGGCACAGAAGGGAGGTAGGAGATATTACCCAAAGGGTGCAGTGTGTGGAAGCCGATATTGTTGCTCTTCAGGCAAAGGAGGATCAGGAGGGAGACCTTTCTATGATTGACATTCAGTCGCTCAGGCGGTGTCTGGCTTTGCACCATTCATTGCTCAGTCAGCAGGAGATATTTTGGAGGCAGCGGTCACAGGTTCAGTGGCTATAGGAGGGTGATCGTAATACCAGATTCTTCCATAAGGCCACATTGGACCGGCGGGCTGCTAACCGGATCAGGCGTATCAGTGATGGGGAGGGGCAAATCTTTGACGATGATGAGGCTATTCGGGAGCAGATTATCCGATTCTTTCAGACCTGATGGTCGGAGCGATATGTTGGTGGCTCCCCCCTTTATCCTATTCCGCTGACTGCTAGGGTTTCTGATAGTGATAATACATTGCTTACGAGGGAGGTCTCTGCAGAGGAGATTCGTTCTGCTGTGTGGGCTTTGGGGCCTGATAAGGCTCCAGGCCCGGATGGGTTCCGCCTTTCTTTTTCTGTTATTATTGGGACATAGTGGGCTAGGATGTTGTTTTGGCTATTCAGGCTGTTTTCTCATCCAGGTCTATTCCTCAGGACTGGCAGAGGACTTTTATCTCTCTTATCCCTAAGCGGTCGGATGCTGTGCTTTCACAACATTATCGGCCTATTAGTTTGTGTACCACTTTATATAAAATATGTGCTCGTCTCCTGGTTACTCGGATGCAGGGGATTTTACCCCATTTGATCTCTCCAGAGCAGGGGGCTTTTATTCGAGGTCGTAGCATATCTGACAATGCCCTTATTACTCAGGAGTTTATGCATGATCTCCAGCGTGTATCTGCTAGACAGAGTCTTATGGCTGTCAAGCCGGATATGGAGCAAGCTTATGACCGGATCAGTTGGAATTTTCTTCGGCAGACGCTTCGGGAGTTTGGTTTCGCTGATATATTTATGGACTGGGTTATGGCTTGCATCCAAGGGCCCACTTTTTCTATTCTCATTAATGGTAGCCCGACTGATTTTTTTCCTTCAGCCATGGGAATCCGTCAGGGTTGCCCCCTCTCTCCCTTCTTGTTTGTTCTTTGTGCCGACGATCTGTCTCGTGCTCTTGTTCATGCTATTTGTGAGTCTCAGATGCAGCCTTATATGCCTAGACCCAATGGCCCCCCTCTCTCTCATCTTCTCTTTGCTGATGATTGTATCTTGCTTAGCCCTGCATCTGTTCAGAATGCTACTGTTTGCTTTGCTATCCTTCAGTCCTATTGTCAGGCTTCCGGTCAGTTGATCAATTTGCAGAAATCTGTTCTCTGTTGCAACCCTTCGACCCCTCCCCATCGTCGAGCTGCCATCTCTCAATTGTTCGGGATATCATCTTTTTTGGACCGCCTGACCTACCTTGGGATTCCCATAATGGGGCATAGTCCCCGTCAGCATGACTTTGGGGACATTGAGTGCCGGATCACTGATAGATTGGATCGATGGCAGGTTTCTGGTCTCTCTATGATGGGACATGTTACTTTACTTTGATCCATCCTTACTTCGCTCCCCCTCTATCTGATGTCTAATGCTTTGATTCCGATCACTTGTATTCGTCGGATTGAGCGACGCTTTCGAGACTTTCTATGGGCATCGATGCAGGGGGTCCATGGTATCCATCTTCTCTCGTGGGACCTGGTTTGTCTGCCTATTAGAGAGGGGGGTTTGGGCATCCAGTCATTGTTGGTTCGTCAGAGGCCTTGCTTGCTAGGCATGCATCTAGATTCCTGCTTGATCCATATTATCTATGGAGCTCTGTTATGCATGGCAGATATGGTGACTGGACTTCTGATTTGGATCATCATATTCCCCGTGGGTGTTCCTTTATATGGAGAGCGATTTGTCAGGCTGCCCCTACTGTTATGTCAGATATCCATTGCATGATAGGAGACGGAGCGCTACTGATGTCATTCATGATACTTGGATAGCGGATCTTCCTTTCTCTCGATGGCCGACCTTTCTCAGCTCGGATGTTGGGCCCTCTTTGCCAGTCAGTGCCTTGATCAGTCAGGATAGTTTGGCATGGTATGTCCCTACGGTGTCTCGCTTATTTGGGGCTGAGTTAGCAAAAAGAATCCTTGCTATCCCTCTTGCTTATTCAACCAGACCGGACACTAGACTTTGGCGCCGATCCTGCATCGCTCGTGCCCCTGCCCGAGATCTTATTGATAGTATTCGGCCTAGGATTTTGGGTTGGCTGATGTGGCCTAGATCTGGCGGCTTCTCATCCACCCCAGGATTCAGCTATTTTTATGAAAATTATTATGGGACCGTCTCCCTACTTATACATTGCTGGCTGATCGCGGTCTCTCTATCTTACCTCTCTGTCCGATATGTGGGACTCAGAAGGAGACGGCTGAGCATGCTATTCTCACTTGTTCTCGAGTATACTGGATATGGCAGCAGCTCCATTTTAGGCCTTGGTCGCCGGATGAGGGTCCTACCCGGCTCTCATTTTTGCACGCCATACGTTTGGCTGTTCAGTGGGGTTTTCGCTATCAGGGTATTTTTTCAGCTTATTTGGCTTACCACATCTGGCTCACCCAGAACCAGATTGTCTTTGCTGAGGAGACGGTCCCACCTCTGACTATCATCCACACTGCTGGCTCTCGGTCTGTGGAGTATCTTCGCTCTGATTTGCTGCTCACTCTGTCAGACCTGGTCTCTGGAGTTCCCCTACTGCTTTGCCAGCGCACCGTTCTACGATTTTTATCTCTTGGGAGCCCCCACCCCCAGGTTATGTCAAAGTGAATTTTGATGGTTCTGTATCAGATCGTATGGCTGGATCAGGATTTGTTATCAGAGGGCCAAAGGGAGAGATGATTGCGGCTGGTGGTAATGGCTCCATTGATATCTCGGTCCTCATGGCGGAGCTTCATGCTGCTTGGGTTGGTATCACTTTTGCAGTTCGCATGTTGGGCTCTTCGCGGGTGATCATTGAGGAGGATTCGCTTACTGTCATTCGTTGGATCCGTAGGGATGCTGACTTTGACTCCCCTCTTAACCCCCTTATATGTGATATTTGGGCTTCTCTACAGACTACTACTGAGCTAGTGGTTCGTCATGGGAAGCCAATACTGCTGCTGATTAGATCGCCTCTTATGTAGCCCACTATACTGGTATGTGGGAATGGCATCTTGGTGATCCCTGTTCCATTATTTTAAAGCAAATTATGTTATCTGACCTTTCGGGCTTGACTCACGCCAGAGTGGTGTGATCGCCTGTTTGTACCCAAAAAAAAATACCATTCTAATGCTATGAAAAGTGAAGGGTCAAATAACAGCAGATATTTCCATTATATAAACATTGTGACAACAAATAAATGACAATATAAGGGGTGTTATAAATGAAAGAAAATTATATTAATATATTTATATTAAATATGCAAAGTAAATAAATTATAATTAATTTGCTCAAATCTTCTTTAGATTGTTATTATAAATGATTCCTGTGTTCCTCCAACCAAGAATATATATATTTATATATATATATATTAGAAAATAATATTTGTGATGTATGGCAGACTATATTCAGTGAAAAATTTATATATATTTTAAAAATAATAAAATAAAGTTAAGGAGTCAGACCTAAGAGGTGGATATAACCATCGTTCTAAAGGATATTTGGTTACGCTCTCCTCCTAGGTATAATCTGGAAGCCAAAATTTGATATAATCTGAAAGCCAAAAATTGATATAACCACCACTGTTCTAAAGAAGAAGATTTGGTTACGCTCACTGTTCTAAAGAAGGAGATTTGGTTACGCTCTCTTAGAAAGTACAATTTAAAATCCAAAATCTTTAACGTTCATTGTCATCAGGACCTCGATCAGCTGTAAGTCGAAAAGAATGGTAAAGGCCTGTTTATAATTTTTTTTTTAAATCAGCATGCATTTTTTTTTTTAAAACTAGTGTGCATTTTTTTAAAAGAAAATGAACATGCATTTTGTCTTTTTTTTAAACGCCCAATAACGCTTCGGCATTTACAGTGCGCGAGGCCACTGGGCCTTGGCACGGCCCGGCCGTGGCTCGGCTGAGGCATGTCCGTGTCTCCCCTTTTTCCTCTGTCTCTTTCTCTCTCCTCATCAGTTGAAGGCTCACCTGATCGGCAGAGGAGGAGACGGTGGGAGAAGGTGGAGCGGCGACGGGGAGATGATGGAGGGCCGTGAAGCAACGAAGGGGACCAGCGTGGCCCCCTCTTCAGTGGTGAGGGGAGGGCTCAGCCTTTCCTGCGCCCATGTGTGCAGCGAGCACCGCCTCGTCTCTAAATTTTTTTTAATGGGGGATTACAAGAGGAATCTTTGTATTTTATGAATGTTGTTACTGAAATTCGTCCTCCGACTCGGGCATGGTCAAGCTTTGGATTGGGCTCCCTCTGGGCGGACCTGCAAAATAGTCCTCACACGAGAGGCGTTGGGGGTGGCCCTCTGTGGAAGACCCTCCGATGCTCAAGTCAGTGGAGATCAACAACGAACAAATATGGGAAGAAGGCTCTCGTGGAAGAGTCCCTCCAGGGTGACCCTTTGGGAGCTCTGAACAGAGTTCTAATGGTGGAAAGCGGTAAGCAGTGATAGCATGAGAGTATTGCTGAGAGTGCGTTAAGAATGCCCTTACCTGAGTGAATCTGGAACTGTGCTATTTATAGGTGGTTACCTGATTCTTTGAGCGTGTTGAGATCTGAAAGTTGTTGGGATTCAAGGCTGATTCGAATCAGGCTGTTGTGAGGCCGGTGGGATCCGTATCTTGTTAGTTTAAAGATCAGCGATCGAGAGGGCTATCCAGCGCTTTGAGATTTGGCGATCGTATAGGCTCTAGGCCGTTTCCAATAGGATAGGTATGATTGCCTATGTGTGTTGTTGCTTGGTTATACTGGTTCCGCAAAGGTAGGTGCCTAAGTGCTTCGATCGGGCCGAGGCATGGAGAACAGCCTAATCCGCCGAAGTATGAAAGGCTCGGTTTGCCGAGGTATCTGATGACTCGGTCCACCGAGGTAGGACAAAGGAGTAGGCTGGGCATAAGGATGGTTAGATTCCGCAGAGGTATGGATATCACTCGGGCAGGCCGAGTTATGGATAACTCGGCTAGCGAGGCATAGAGGCCGCTCGGGCTGGGGCCGAGAGATATGGATAGCTCGACTAGCGAGGCATGGAGATCGCTCGGGCTGGGGCCGAGGGATAGGGATAGCTCGGCTAGCGAGGCATAGAGATGTAATCCGTACTTGGGGGATCCTTGGTTCGCCGAGGGGCTAAGGTGCCTCGATCCATCGAGGTATAATGGTTGGCCCATTTCTCGCGGCACCGCGCAGCGAGTGAGAGCCAGGGTTGATCCTATCCCTTTGCACGATCATCAATGCAATGGTGATTTTACCCCTCACTCCCTAGTTCGAAGCGTAGGTTCGGGCGTAGGGAGTATAGTTCCAAGTGGCACGATCCGGAAGGAGGGATCTAGATTTGACAACCTGCGTAATGATGCCCTATTTAATGTCGTGCGGCTGCCCTACCTTTACAGGATGGATCCGTCGTTTCTTAGGGACAACAGTCGGGGGAGCGTCATGTAGCAAATCCCGATTTTCACGGCACCTATGTTGGCGATAATGGCTGTGGGGGGCAGGTCCCTCTGTGAGGGGGCTCCCATTGGAGCTGCGTTCCGATGAATATCGGCAGGGAGGACCTGTTGTTGATGCTCATGGGCCACGACCAACTCCAGAGGATAGTCGAAGAGTACTTGGCCATCTCCACGAGGGAGCATGAGCTCCTTCGTTGGATCAATAGTCGACTGGAGGGGCAGGTGATGACTCTCCAGCAACAGGTCGCTATTCTCACCGCCGAGCTAAGCTTGCAGCGTGGGGAGAGCTCGGCAGCACCTGATGGAGACAAGAAGCCCCAATGAGGGCTCGTGTGTCTTTTTTCTTTCTTTTTGTTTTTCCTTTTTATGATGAATAAAAAGGATTTCCGCAACTTTCGTGTTCACTGCCATCTTCAAAATGTTCGTTCTCATCATGTGAGCCTTACGGACGGACCACCCCCTTGGGGGATCTTAGGTGATCTTGGCAAGACTAAAGTATGGTGCCCCCGTTTTAGCCAAGGTAAGGGAAACTCATAAGTTCTAGTCGGAGTGTACTATATCGCTCAGCTTGCCAAAGCATAAGGAGCGTTCCGCTAGCGTTGGGCTGAGTGTAGCTACCTCAGTTTGAACTGGGGGATAAGGGAATATTCGGTTTTTACCAAATCAAAGAGACACCTCGATTTTTCTCGATATAAGGAGAGTATCCCGGCTTCGAGTCGAAGCAAAGCGATGTCTCGGCTTAGGTCGAAACATAATAAAAAGTTTAGCTAGATCCATGGTAGATGTCTCGGTCGGGGCTGAGACTAGGCAGATAGTTCTGTCAACTCGAAGCAAGGGATCAGCTTGTTTGGCCGAGGCATAAGATGGTTCGGTGACCAAAAACTGCGTGAGTGCTTCGGCCGAGATTTGGCGAATGGTTCGGTCCATGAGAATCCATTTTATTTTTTGCCTGGGTGGGTTTGTGGTTTTCCTACGGATGCTTTGTTTTTTGCGTAGGGCATTTATCTCGTTGGCCTTTTCCAACGCGAATCTTTTTAACGTACGAGATAAGCACTTGATCGCCATTGGAGGGCATCATTTTCATAAGGTGATTTCCTAGACCTGATCGTATCTCAAGGACTAGCGGATGATTTCCTACATTTAAGACTCTTGATTCAAGATCAGAGGGAGATCTTTTGCCGTGCGTCATGGCCCGAGAAATGCATTTGGAGCGCATTGAAAAGCGCTCTTTTCATCCTGAGATGCCACATGGCGGTGTGGCCAGGGTGTTTTGAATCCCGGAGCTTTCTGCTTTAATAGCTGCTCCTGGTCCGTTTGCCTATAAATAGGAGGAGCGGGCCGTGTTAGGCTATCTCCCAAGACTTTCTTTTCTGTAAGTTGTAAGAGTTTCCATGGCGTCTATTTCATTGAAGTTGAGAGCGGAGAGTCTGATCCTTCTCTTTGAAGGTTGGTTTGTCCCAGATAGCTGGGGTGATGAAGAAGCTGCTAAAGAGCAAGTAGTCCTCAATGGAGAAATTCTTGGAGGTCATATGGAGAGCGCACGGGAGGCCCGCAGAAGTCTTATGGGGAGCGCACATATGCGCTTTCTGTGTGTTCTTTGTTGCCGATCACGGGAATCACAGGAAATGCACGACATGCGTGCCCCCCATGATTTACATGAATTTCGCCTTCTCCCTCGGCCCGAATTCCTTGGTTCATTCGATTGAGAAATCTTTTGCCATGTGAGGAGGGAGGAGGGATGTGTGGGTCTACTGGTTCCCTGTCTATGCGCTTGGGCGGTGGCTGGCAGTCTAGCACTCCGCTTGGGGGATGCTTCCTCAGCATCGGCATCCATAGGTCTTCGGCCCAGTTTGGGTCTTTTGGCTTGTCCGTCTGAGGGATCAGCGGCTCAGCTGGAGTCGTATGATTTCTCTAATTTCTCGGATGCTGCAGCGACACCAAAGGCCGAAGCTGCTTTTTAATTCATTTGCTTATACTTCCTGCATTGTAATGCGCTTGTAATACCTCTTCATAGGTTGTATTTCTCATCGATTAACGGAATAAAGAAAGTTTTTTGTTCATTTCTTTTTTAACTGCCTACTTTTCCTATTGACATAACTATGCAGTCTTGTCCATTTTAGGTTTACCGAGTCATGCTCGGCTCGTAAACCTTTGACTGTGCTTGGGTGGCACCGCCTTCGTCAGGCATTTTCATAGTGTTTGACCCCCTTCAGATGAGGCATTGGTCTCTGTTCAAGTCAAATGGAGGCCTGGGCGACCTTGCCAATCCACCAAATAGGCAGGGCCCGATAAAAAGGGGCTAAGTAGGTCCTTCCTTAAGGAAGAGAGACTTGCACAACTCTGCTGATGGGCAGAGAAAGGGATCGCTTACTTGCGCCGAAGTATGATGAGACGTATTGGTTGCGTTAAAATGTCTAAGAAATCAATCGGCCTTGCGGTTACTGCAGAATCGCCGGGGCCATTCGACTTTATCCAAGGCTTCAAAGATTAATAAGAAATTCCATTCGGCTTTGGTCGAGGGTTTTGATATGTCACTCGGTCTTGGCCGAGGTTTCTATTAATAAGAGATGCACTTCAGCTTTTGCCGAGTTTTTTGGGAGTCATTCGGGCATGATGAGGCTTCAGGAAGCTACTCGAGTGTGACAAGGCTTTAGGAACCATAGAGCATATACCTGGTGATGCCTTGGCGCGAGGAACATTGCTCGGTCCTGCCGAAGTTCGGAGACTGTTTGGAGATCTCTCGGTTCGGCTGGGGCTTGTAAGCTACCCAAATTCGACTGAGACTTTTATGTCGTTTGGCTCGGCCGAGGCTTGTGAGCTGCCTGAATCCGGCCAAAGGCTTTTACGTCGTTTGGCTCGGCGGGGCTAGTGAGCTGCCTGAATCCGGCCAAAGGTTTTTACGTCGTTTGGCTTGATCGGGGCTTGTGAGCTGCCCGAATCCGGCCAAAGGCTTCTACATCGTTTGGTCCGGCCGGGGCTTGTAAGCTGCCCAAATCTGACCAAAGGCTTCTACATCGTTTGGTCCGATCGGGGCTTGTAAGCTGCCCGAATCCGATCGAGGCTTTTACACCGTTTGATCCAGCCGGGCTTGTAAGCTGCTCGAATCCAGTCAAAGGCTTGCAGATCACTTGACTCCCAGCTGTACAGGGAGTGCTCGGTCATACTGAGTCTTTGTGGAACAGGACTCGGCCAGCCGAGGTACGAAGATTTCCTGCTCAAGGAGGCGGCTCGGTCATGCCGAAAATTGGTAAGCAACATCTGTTTTTCATTATGACTTTTCAAAAAGAAAGATGATTTCAGCGATCATGCCGCGGATCACAGAAGCAAGATATCAATACCATAAAAGGGGCAAGTCTATAGGAAGCGTACCCTACTGATGGTATATGCGGAGATTGTTCAAATTCCATGTTCGGGAAATAGATTTTCTGCTCAGATCCTGAAGCTTGTAGGTACCGGGCCCGATGACTTTCGCCACTTGATAGGGGCCTTCCCAGTTCGGAGACAGCTTTCCTTGTTCCAGCGGTTTGAAGACGGATGCTTTCCGGAGGACAAGATCGTCGGGCGAGAAAGATTTTTCTTTGACTTTGGAGGTGTGATAATGAGCCACTCTTTGTTGATAGGCAGCTACTCTGATCCGAGCTTTCTCTCTGATCTTCTCCACCAGGTTGAGGTTGGTGCGGAGCTGCTCGTTGTTAGCCTTTTCCGAGTAGCTTTCGACCCGCGGAGAGGGGAGTCCTATCTCCACGGGGATGATGGCTTCTGTGCCAAAGGCCATCCGGAACGGGGTCTCGCCTGTGGGAACTCTCTACGTGGTGCGGTAGGCCCACAGGACGTGGTGAAGTTCGTCCACCCATCTACCTTGGGCTTTAGCAAGTCGAGCTTTGATCCCTTGGAGTAGGGTTCGATTGGTTACTTCGGCTTCTCCGTTGGCTTGCGGATGCCCGACTGATGTGAGGCGATGACAGATTCCATGCTCCTCACAGAACTCCCGGAACTTAGGGTTATCAAACTGCTTGCCATTGTCAATGATGATGGTATGTGGGAGGCTGAAACGACAAATAATGGATCTCCATACAAAGTCCTTAGCCCGAGCTTCAGTTATCTGAGCAACTGCTTCGGCCTCGACCTACTTGGTGAAATAGTCAATGGCGACAAATAAGAACTTTCTCTATCCTGTGGCGAGGGGAAACATGCCAAGAATGTCCATCCCCCACTTAGCAATGGGCCAAGCAGAGGAGACAGGGACCAAGCTAGCGGAGGGGAGCCTCTGAATGTTAGAATGTCTCTGACAAGGGTCGCAGGCTCGGACGAGATCGTTAGCATCCTTTTGCATGGTGGGCCAATAGTATCCCTGGCGCAACACCTTGTGGCATAAGGATCGGCTCCCTAGATGGTTGCCGCAAATTCCCTCATGTACCTTCCGAAGGGCATAATCGGCCTCAAATGGGCGAAGGCACTTAAGCAGCGGCATGGAGAAGGACCGCTTATACAGTTGGTCATCGATTAGCACATAATGGGTGGCCTTCAATTTCAGCTTTTTTGCATCCTTTCAATCAGCTGGGAGTGACCCTTCTTTAAGATACCTAAATATGGGATCGAACCAGGATGGTTCGACCTCGACCTGCAGCACTCGGTCAACCTCCGCGATGCTGGGCCTTTCCAGAATTTCCAGAGGAAACTTCCGCTCGGAATCAATCGATTCCGTGGTTGCCAGTCGGGACAATAGGTCGGCACGTGCATTCTCGGATCTGGGGATCTGAATGACTTCAAATTCAAAGAAATGGTAAAGTAAGTCCCACACCTCTTGAAGATACTGAATCATGTTCGGCTCTCGGGCCTCGAACTCGCCCCGCACGTGACCAGCACCAACTGAGAGTCGGTAAAGGCATTCAGCTTCTTCACTTTAAGGTCATGGGCAATTCGGAGTCTAGCGAGCAGAGCTTCATACTCGGCTTCATTATTGGAAGCTGAGAAGGAGAAGCGGATGCCATATTCGAAGGTTGCCCCCTCTGCTGGTGAGGATTAAGCCAGCATCGGAGCCGTTGGCATTGGATGATCCATCAACATGGAGCAGCCACAGGGCATCAGACCTTGGATGTTCAGAGGAGTCCGAAGTGGAGCCATCCTCGGGGATAGTGCATTCGAGGAGGAAATCGGATAGAACTTGGGCTTTGATGGCCGGACGATGTTGACATGAGAGGGGATCACTTCTCCTATGATCTCCTTAGAGAAGGGAATGCCCTGCTCTGCCTTATGCTGATGTGGACGAACCTGCTTGGCAGCATCCAACTCTTGGCGCATCTCCTGGATCTGTTGGCAGATCTCTTCGGGCATAGTAGGAGGGGCTGGGTGAGGAGAACGCGGAGACAGTGTCGAGCCATGGCGAGAAGACACCGGGAGAGAGATTGGGCCCGGCGAGATCTAGGAAGATCCTGGCCGCAGATCTCTTGCAGGCTGGCCCAGCTCCCTTAAGGCGACGAGGGGGTCTGCAACTTCATGCGGACCGGAAGAAGAGATTGCTGGGGAAATGGGGGCTACGGCCTCCTCAGAAAGGTGCGGAGCGGGAGCAGTTGGACGGGGTACTTCGTGGCGTCCTTGAATCAGATGGGTCAGAGCTTGGACCTGCTGGACCAGTGTGGCAAACTGGTCCTGGGTCACGGGAGCCGCTGGTGGCGACGAAGTTTCAACCGGTGGTGGCGGTGGTGCTATACTGCTCACCGGGTCAGGTCTCTGGGAGGCGACCTGGTCCCGGGCTTCAGAGGTAGCCTTTCTTCGATTTGCCATTGGAGATGTTCTCTTCAAGATCGAGATCCTTATCTCCTCTTTTTTTTTAAGTTTATGGGACTTGAGGGCCCTTCCTCTAGCGCCAATCTGTTGTTGCTGAAATCCGTCCTCTGACTCGGGCGCGGTCAAGCTTCGGATTGGGCTCCCTCCTGGGCAGACCTACAAAACAGTCCTCATGCGAGAGGCGTTGGGGGTGGCTCTCTGCGGAAGACCCTCCGATGCTCAAGTCAGTGGAGATCAACAACGAACAAATATGGGGAGAAAGCTCTCGCTGAAGAGTCCCTCCAGGGTGACCCTTTGGGAGCTCTGAACAGAGTTCTAATGGCGGAATGCAGTGAGCAGTGATAGCATGAGAGTATTGCTGAGAGTGCGTTAAGAATGCCCTTATCTGAGTGAATCTTAAATTGCGCTATTTATAGCGGTTACCTGATTCTTTGAGCATGTTGAGATCTGAAAGTTATTGGGATTAAAGGCTGATTCGAATCAGGCTGTTGTGAGGTGGTGGGATTAGTATCTTGTTAGTTAAAAGATCAACGATCGAGAGGGCTATCCGGCGCTTTGAGATTCAGCGATCGTATAGGCTCTAGGCCGTTTCCAATAGGATAGGTATGATTGCCTATGTGTGTTGTTGCTTGGTTATCCTGGTTCCGCAAAGGTAGGTGCCTAAGTGCTTCGGTTGGGACGAGGCATGGAGAACAGCCTGATCCGCTGAAGTATGAAAGGCTCGGTTTACCGAGGTATTTGATGACTTGGTCCACTGAGGTAGGACAAAGGAGTAGGCTGGACGTGAGGATGGTTAGATTCCGTAGAGGTATGGATATGCCGAGTTATGGATAACTCGGCTAGCGAGGCATAGAGGCTGCTCGGGCTGGGGCCGAGAGATAGAGATAGCTCGGCTAGCGAGGTATGGAGATCGCTCGGGCTGGGGCAGAGGGATAGGGATAGCTCGGCTAGCGAGGCATAGAGATGTAATCCGTACTTGGGGGATCCTTGGTTCGCCGAGGGGCTAAGGTGCCTCGATCCACCGAGGTATAATGGTTGGCTCATTTCTCGTGGCACCGCACAGCGAGTGGGAGCCAGGGTTAATCTTCCCCCTTTGCACAGTCATCAATGCAATGGTGATTTTACCCCTCAAGAATGAACAAGTTGGCAAGTAGGTTGGAAATGACAGGGGATGGGATATTTGAATGTTGTGATCTGTAACAGTATCGATGGATGGATGGTTGGTTGACCCAAGAGCAAGCCGCTGCTGCAGATCTAGATTTGTTTCTGACGCTATAATCTCACATCTTCCTGGGAGGAGAACCAGGAGTTGAAATGGCTCAGGCTGTTGTTTCTGTTGTGGTGCGAAAGCTCGGAGACTTCCTTGTCCAACAAGCCGAGTTCTTATACAGAGTCCGAGATCAAGTCGAGTGGATTGAAGGTGAATTGCGGGCAATGCAATGCTTCTTGGAGGACGCTGACCACAAGCGGAAGGGGAATGATGAGAGAGTGAAGAATTGGGTGAGAGATGTCGCTTACGGGGCTGAGGACATCCTTGAAACCTTTGTGCTCAAGATTGAGAGACGGAGGAGACGGAGAGGCTTCAAGGGCCTTGTTACAAGGTACGTTCTCATCTTTGGTGAATTAATCGCCTGTTATTGCATTGGCTTAGACATGTCAGATGTAAAGATGTAAAGAAGAAGATCCACAGCGGCAGACTACTTGGAAGAGTTGGTACAGATCGAGGTGCATGGTGTTCAGGTGGTGAAAAGGGGTCTGATGGGAGCGTGAAGATCTTCAGAGTTCATGATCTCATTCGTGATTTGTGCATATTGGAAGCAAAAGAGGATCGCTTTCTCGATGTTCATAGCACTGAAGATATATCAGACAGCCTCAAGCGCTTCGCGCCGTGTGGCTTTATTCCACTACAGTGCTGAGGTACTAGAGTCTCTGAATTCTTCTTCTCGATACCTGCGCACTCTTTTAATTAGGCTTCAATGTGCATCCAAGCATTATTGATTCTGTGAAGCTGAGGCTACATGGTCTGATGTTATTGAGAGTGATTGATCTGGAAGGGGCGCCATTCTGGAAGCTGTTGGGTAAATGGGCTAATATGTTGGGTATATGGGCTAATAGGCCTGGAATATCTAATGGGCCTTGAAAGCTCATTACTTTCTTCTTATGTATAAATAAAAATTATGAGAACATTTAGTCTTACATCAAAAAAATCAAAAATAAAAAAAGTTCGGAAACTTTTTTCCTTGACTCTTAAGTTCCTTACGCTCACCATAAGTGAATAGCTTGAGGATGATGGACGCATTGTAGCTTGAGGAGCTTTTAAATTTCGGCGCTGGAAAATTGGGCTGGGGGAGAAAGGGGCGATCCTTCCACAAGGACTAAGATATGTCACTACGCTGAAGGAACTAAAGCTGGTGGATATGTCTGCAGCATTTCGTGATAGCGTTCGGGAAGATGATGGCCAGGACTGGGTTGCGATAAGTCATGTGCCCTCCATCATCATACAATGATTTCTGACCAAGTTTATAATGCTGTCAGAGGTAACCTTCCTGTTTCATCATTGCGAGTTTTTATTTTCTTATTCTTGATGCATCGTGAGATTTCCTTCAGCTTCATTCGGTTTCCTTGATAGCAGCACAAGCGTCTTTCCAGTGCTCATGCATTTTGTTGATGGACCGCGGTTTCCCTTTCCACTCAAGCTTTGTGTTGGAACTTCAACGAACAAACAAACCATTTTTTGTCATTAAACAGTTCTTTTATATGCTATCAGATTGCTTCTCTTCTATATGTAACGGAATAACCTGTTGAAAATCATGATGTTTTATTTTATTATTACTTTTTCTAAAAAAGGGAGTCAATCCATCAATTTCTTAATAAGAGATCAAGATTTCGAATGTCATTATATCCGACTGCAAGCGCTTCTTCTTGCATCTTCATAGGCAATGCGCTTGCCCTTCATTTCACAATTCACGAATCTTGCAAAAAGGTAACAATAGTTCTGCAATCAATCTCTTTTAATTAACTTCTAATTAGCCAATGGGGTTGACCTTATCTTTTGAGATACTCAAAACTCAAAAGTCAGGCTTATGGTATTCTTATTATATTGGAAATAAACACTGCAGAAAAAGGGATCGTCTATTGCCATTTTCATCAGGAACCAGGGTTAATATCTAACGTGGTGGTCTCGTCTAAAATGTGCCGTCCACAACTTGCAAACCTTCAAATCTCCCGCACTCTCTTCGTTGAACTCTTTCCTTGCACTTTTCAGCATACTCTTTTTTTCATTTCCAGCTGTCACTTTTTGAAGGCTTTATGGCATGGAAGCAGCTTACATGGATGATAATTGTCTCAATTGCCGAAATTATGCTTAACTAGGCTAATGAGGAAATCTTGTATGAATTCAATGGGACTCTAGCTAACATCAAGAACCATGGAATCATCAGACTGCAGACCATAGCAATCAAAGTCACAAGATGCTGCCGGACATTTTCCAGCTATGTTTATCAAAAGTACTTAACGAAAATTGTTTACGTCTGGTCTCTATCTCAAAAATTAATGATGTCTGATGATGCCCGATTGCCCGCCTTGAGCGCAGGAAAGGTTGATCCGCTCGCTGATGAGATTCCTGCCTAGCCGGACAACCTGCAAGAAGTCCCAAGACCGGAGGGGTGCTTCGGTGGGGATCCTTCGACGCCCAAGTCAGCAACCGGGATCACAGCTGAGGAAAAGCCTGAGAAGGCTCTTTAGGGCAGAGAGAGCTCCGAGAGATGGAGTTTCTCTGGGTGATAAGAGTAAACAAGTGCTTGTGTTTGCATACCTGAGTCTCTAGTGGACTTACCCTTTTATAGGCGGTTGAAGCTTGCATAGGGATTAGCCATGTGAAATCTTGCATAGGGATTAGCCATGTGGAATCCCGTGAGGGAGAGACGTGTTTGGGCTGATTGATAGGGTCTGTCCCATTGGAGAGGGGAGTCGTCCAGTTGTCGGGCCAGGTCCCATCAATCGGCGGCGTTGGATCGACTTGAAAAGGTCGAGGCCGCCTCGGCATGACTGGAGACGCCGGAGCCGATGGGGTCGACCTAAAGAGGTCGGGACCGAGGCGGGAGCTTGAGGCCGAGGCCGAGGAGGGAAGATCGAGGCTGAGGCGGAAGGCTCGAGGCCAGGGCTGAGGAGGAGGCTTGAGGTGGGGCCGAGGCGGAAGGCTCGAGGCCGGGCCGAGGAGGAGGCTTGAGGCTGGGGCCGAGGCGAAGGCTCGAGTCCGGGACCGAGGCGGGAAGGCTCGAGGTCGGGACCGAGGCGGAAAGGCTCGAGGCCGAGGCTGAGGCTGGAGCTCGAGGCCGGGGCCGAGGCAGAAGGCTCGAGGCCGGAGCCGAGGCCGACTTGGATGATGCCGGGGCGGGCCGACACCGAATGGAAGCTAGTTCGAGGCCGAACAGAAGCTGGCTCCATGAGGATGAGAGAGAAAAGGTGGCAAACGGGGGAAAAGCCGAGTGGCCAAGTCTAGATGCTGTTATTGCGGCCCATGGGGGCCCACTGGCCCCATCAGATGCCCCTCACACTCCTTGAGCTTGTGTGCTGCGCAGCAGCTAAGCGAAAGGAGTATAGAACTCTTCATCTTTGCTCTTGTCCTTTCATGTTTGCTTAAGTTCTGATTCCTTCCTAGTAGAGAGAGATCTTTTTCCTTTTGCCCTGCCGGCTAGCCGAGTGTAGCCAGCAATCATCTCCCAACGCAGAGTCTAGAAGTGGATATTCGTCTGTGAGTTGGAGAGTTGGTGTCTTCCAACTATGAGTTGATTTGGGGCTGCCAAGATAAAGTGCTGGGGCTGTGATAATACCGTTGAGGTAGAGATAAAGCTGATGAGGCTGCAATAACGCCGCTGAGGCAAAGTTGTGGCTATCGAAAACCTTTTGAACCCCGAAGGGTGACTTAAATTTTGTAGCTGTTTGCTCGAGAATCGTGTCGGGGCCAATGGGGCCGACCTGAAGAGGCCGAGGCCGCCTCGGTATGGCTGGAGATGCCGGGGCCGATGGGGCTGACCTGAAGAGGCCGGGGCCGCCTTGGCTTGGCTGGAGATGCCTTGTGAGGTTGATTTTGAAAGGGACTCTGGCGAACAGGGTCTGTTGGAGTTGGTGCAAAAATGGGCAGCGCCTTGTCAACCATAGCGTCGTCAAGCTTTGACTTGGGACCGCCTCAGGGGTTTGTGAACCGCTGCGAGGGGCGACTCGACCGGTTACGGAGCCTTAGGGTCTTGAACCTACTCGGGGCACCGCCGTGCCGAAGCCGAGTGGTGTCCCATAGGCTACGATGCCGGCGAGCTATTTTGAACCCCCTAGGAGGCGACTCGACCGGTTATAGAGCCTTAGGGTCTTGAACCTACTCGGTGGCACCGCCGTGCCAGGGCCGAGTGGTGTCCCATAGGCCGCGATGCCGGCGACCTCTTTTGAACCGTCTCGGAGGTTTATGTGCCGCCTGAGGGGTGACTCGGTGGGTACGGAGCCTTTAGGGTCTTAACCACTCGGAAGGCACCGCTGTGCCGAGGCCGAGTGGTGTCCCATGGGCTGCGATGCCGGCGAGCTCCTTTTGAACCACCTCGAGGGTTTGTGTGCCATCCGAGGGGCGACTCGATGGGTACGGAGCCTTTAGGGTCTTGAACCACTCGGGGGGCACCGCCGTGCCGGGGCCGAGTGGTGTCCCGTTGGCCGTGATGCCGGCAAGCTTCTTTTGAACTGCTTTGGGGGTTTGTGTGTCGCCCGAGGGGCGACTCAGTGAGTACGAAGCCTTTAGGGTCTTAACCACTCGGAGGGCACTGACGTGCCGGGGCTGAGTGGTGTCCCATGGGCCGCGATGCCGGCGAGCTCCTTTTGAACTGCCTTGGGGGTTTATGTGCCGCCCAAGGGGTGACTCGACAGGTACAGAGCCTTTAGGGTCTTAACCACTCGGGGGGCACCGCCGTGCTGAGGCCGAGTGGTGTCCTATGGGCCGTGATACCGGCGAGCTCCTTTTGAACCACCTTAGGGATTTGTGTGTCGTCCGAGGGGTGACTCAACGGGTATGGAGCCTTTAGGGTCTTGAACCACTCGGTGGGCACCGTCGTCGGGCCAAGTGGTGTCCCGTGGGCCGCGATGCTGGCGAGCTCCTTTTGAACCGCCTTGGGGGTTTGTGTGCCGCCCGAGGGGCAACTCGGCGGGTACGGAGCCTTGAGGGTCTTAACCACTTGGGAGGCACCACCGTGCCGGGGCCAAGTGGTCTCCAGTGGGCCACGATACTGGCGAGCTCCTTTTGAACCGCCTCGGTGGTTTGTGTGCCGCCCGAGGGATAACTCGGCGGGTACAGAGCCTTAGGGTCTTGAACCTACTCGGGGGCACCGTCGTGCCAGGGCCGAGTGGTGTCCCGTAGGTGGTAGGCCGCGATGCCGGCGAGCTCCTTTCTGAGATCTGGTCCTTAGACGAAAGGAAGAAATGGTCGTGGTGCCGAAGGAGGTCCTTTATTGCTCATAATGTTGGGAGATACATCATTGATAATATCGGCGAAGTTGTCCGCATTCCAGGTACGCGGGATAGGTCGGCCGTTGAGTTCTTCGATTCGATACGCTCCTTGGTGGAGCGCCTCAGCGACGCGATAAGGACCTTCCCAGTTGGGAGACAGTTTGCCCTCCTCCGCAGGCTTGGACACCTCTGTCTTCCTTAGAACCAGATCTGGGGCGGAACATCTTGGGATGGGCCCGGGCATTGTAGTACTTGGCAGTCTGTTGGTGGAAGGTTGCCATATGCAGGCGTGCTCGATCGTGCGTCTCGTCGATGAAGTCGAGGTTGGCTCTTAGCAGGGTGGAGTTGTCTTCTTCGTTGTAGGACTCCACGCACGGGCTCGGCAGTCCGATCTCGATGGGGATGACCACCTTGGACCCGAAGACGAGACTAAAAGGGGTCTCGCCCGTTGGGGCCCTTAGGGTCATGTGGTAAGCCCATAACACACTAGGAAGTTCTTCTACCCATCGGCCCTTGGATCCGTCCAACCGGATCAGAAGTCCTCTAAGGATGGTGCGATTCATGACCTCGGCCTCCCCATTGGTCTGTGGGTGGCCGACAGAGGTGAATCGGTGGCGAATGCCCAGTTCGTTGTAGAAGGTCTTGAATGTTGTTGTCAAACTGGCAGCTATTGTCGGTGATGAAAGTGTGAGGCAGGCCAAAGCGCCAGATGACTGACTTCCAGAAGAAGGCTTTGACCTTACTCTCAGTAATCTTG
Source organism: Calamus simplicifolius (assembly GCA_900491605.1). Taxonomy (NCBI): domain Eukaryota; kingdom Viridiplantae; phylum Streptophyta; class Magnoliopsida; order Arecales; family Arecaceae; genus Calamus; species Calamus simplicifolius. The sequence continues at coordinate 287,803 of UESW01004226.1, read as the reverse complement.
GCCAGCGCCTCGACCTCGACCCACTTGATGAAATAGTCAATGGCGACAAGCAAGAATCTCCGCTGTCCTGAAGCTGAGGGGAATGATCCGAGGATGTCCATTCCCCATTGGGCAAAGGGCCACGGGACCGAGAGCATATTCAAAGGGACAGAGGGCTGGTGTTGGATATGTGCATGGCGCTGACAGCCATCACACTTCTGGACCAACTTGGCGGCATCCTTCCTCATGGTGAGCCAGAAGTAGCATTGACAGAGGGCTTTCTGAGCTAGAGACCTGCCCCCAAATGGTTCCCACAGATGCCTTCATGAATTTCTCTAAGGATGTAGTCAGCGTCATCAGGTCCTACACATTTGAGCAGGGGTAGGAGAATGACCTCCTGTACAGATGTCCATCTAGGAGGGTGAACTTGGAGGCTCTCCATTTGAGTAGCCTAGCTTTGTTGCGGTCAGTGGGGAGAGTGTCGTCCATCAGGTAGTGGATGTAGGCGTCCATCCAGGTCGGCTCTTGGGCGAAGATAAGGACTTCTTCCTTATCTTCTATGCTGGGCCTCTCCAGGTGCTTAATGTAGGCGTCCCTCTTAATGCCGTCAGTGGAAGTGGCCAACCGATAGAGGGTGTCAGCCTTGGCGTTCTCGCTTCGAGGGATATAACTGATGTTGAAATAAGTTAGTGGGGAGGTCAAGAGCCGAACCTTGCCCAGGTACTGGGCCATGGTGGGATCATGCGCCTCGTACTCTCTGTTGATTTGTCCGAAGATAAGTTGTGAGTTGGTGAAAGCTCTAAGGTGCCTTATGCTGAGCTCTTGGGCGAGCCTCTGCCCTGCCAATAGGGCCTCGTACTCGACCTGATTGTTCGTGGCTTCGAATAGAAACCAAACGGAGCACTCCACTGTCTCTCCGTTTGGGCCCATGAGGATGAGGCCGGTACCGCTTCCCTGGGAGTTTGAAGCGCCATCCATATGGAGGATCTAGGACTCCCTGCCATCGTCTGGCTCGGCATCTAGTAGCCTAGTGGGAGTCTCCTTGATCGGCTCCTCTGCCCAGGTGCATTCGACTAGGAAGTCGACCAGGACTTGGGACTTCAGAGCCGACCGAGCCTGGAAAGAGAGGTCGAACTCTTCCAGCTTGATGGCCCACTTGGCTAGTCGGCCTAAGGTGTCTGGGCAAGCTAGGATGGCTCGGAGGGGCTGGTCTGTGAGCACCACGATAGGATGAGCTTGAAAATATGGGCGGAGATGCCGATCGGAGACGATTAGGGCGAAGATGATCTTTTCTATCTTAGAGTATCTGACTTCAGCATCTGAAGTACCTTGCACATATAGTAGATAGGTCTCTGGGTCCCGTCATCATCAAGACGCACCAGGACGAAACTAACAGCTTCTGGAGAGGTGGCAAGATAGAGAAAGAGACTCTCCCCGTCTTTTGTCTTCGATAGGAGTGGCGGGGAGGATAGGAACGCCTTTAAGCCATCGAAAGCCTTTTGACAATCATCTGTCCACTCAAAGCTGTTAGCCTTCCGCAGGGCTTTGAAGAAGGGCAGGCACCTCTCGGTTGACTTGGAGAGAAAATAACTTAGAGCTGCCACCCTCCCCGTGAGCCGCTGCACCTCCTTCTTGCTAGATGGTGGCCTCATGTCGAGGATGGCATTGATCTTCTCCGAGTTTGCTTCGATCCCTCGCTGGGTCACCATAAAGCCTAAGAATTTTCCCGCCATGATACCGAAGGCACACTTCTTCAGGTTCAACTTGACTTGAAAATGGCAAGGTTGTTGAAAGTTTCCTCTAAGTCAGAGACGTGGTCAGAGGCACGGATGCTCTTTGTCAGCATGTTGTCCGCATAGACTTCCATATTCCGGCCCAGTTGATCTTGGAAGACTTTGTTCATCAACCTTTGATAGGTCCCCTGCATTCTTGAGGCTGAAGGGTATCACTTTGTAGCAATAGACTCCTTTCTCCATCACAAAGGAGGTATGCTCTTCATCGCTCGGGTTCATCTCTATCTGGTTGTACTCAGAGAAAGCATCCATGAAGCTGAGAAGCTCATGGCTGGAAGTGGGGAAGTGGAGTCCACCAGTTGGTCGATTTGTGGCAGAGGGAAACTATCCTTTGGGCAGACCTTGTTCAGGTCGGTGAAGTCGATGCAGATCCTTCAGCTCCCATTTGCTTTTCGCACCTTGACTATGTTGGCCAGCTAGCTAGGGTAGTGTGCTTCTCGGATATGACCAGCACTAAGCAACTTGTTGACCTCTTCGTCGATGGTCTTTTGCCGCTCGGGAGCGAAGCTTCTCTTCCTTTGATGGACCAGACGTTGCTTCGGATCGATGTTGAGCTTGTGGGTGATCACCTCCAGAGAGATGCCGGGCATGTCGGATGCCGACCAGGCAAATATGTCCGAGTTGACCCGTAGAAAAGTCAGGAGGTGATCACGGTCTTCTGGGGGAAGGAGTCCACCGATGTGCACGGTCTTCATCGGATCATCTCCAAGGGAAAAAGTTAAGAGCCGCTCGGCTGGTTCTCCCCCTTTGCTGGACTCCCTGGGGTCAGGCGCTTTCGAGGCTGGCTCGGCCTCCTGAGGACTTGATGCCGCATGGTAGCAGGGCAGGACCGGACTGACCTTGCCCTGCATCTCACCGACTCCTCTGCCGATGGGGAACTACACGAGCAACCATCCAGTCGCCGGTGGTACTCCTCCAGGCACTCCTCCGCCTAACGGCTGATCACTGGGGTCCTCCTGGATGGCTCGGAGGATGAAGAAGAAGAAGATGGAGAGGGGCATGGGAGGTGAGAGCTCCATTTTGGCTCCTCCTGGCGGCATGGCTCCGGAGGGAACTTGCTCGGGCCATAGCTGGGGGACCATGGCCTCTTGAGGGGCTCACGACGGGGCTTCCTGGGGGAAGCCCGGCGATGGATGGCCTCTCGCTAGGGAGATCCTTTCCTCGCCGATTGCTAACAAGCAGGAGGGGGAGCCGTCTGGTACTAGGTGGCCACGGACTGCTGCTCCTGAAGTCTGTAAATTATGGCGGTGAGGGCTTGGACTTGTTGGGTAAGGGCCGCCAGCTGATCAGCTGGGGCGGCTACATCTGGTGGCAGGCAAATGGCTTGAGGATCGGCAGTAGGAAGGTCAGCCTTCTGCTGCCTAATCGATGGGGGGTGCCCCCCAGGGTAGCTGGTGGAAGCGTCCTAAGCTCGCGTTGTAGGGAGAAACAATCTTCGAGGCATGCATATTTTAAAATTTGATAACAATTATCAATGCGGAAACTTAAAGATTACATAATAATCTATCTAACATGCATCAAGATCATATATTTGCCTTATTCTATAGGATGTTTGATCTAAAATATGCATATAAAAAACATCAAGATCATATCTTGATCTTCAAGATTAGAAGTCATACTACTTATTTTGAAGCATGCCTTAAGATCTAGGGATCAAATCACTTACCTTAAGAATATTAGATAAATCCTTATTGCTCTTCAGCCGTTCAATCGTTCGGCCTCTAGTATCGTCCACGTGAAGCCCCGAATGATCGGATTCCCAGGAGTGCTAGCTCGCGTAAAAACAACTTTGCTAATCTTGAATCCTTCCACTTGAATCTTCTGCCAAGATCCACCAAACTTTCGGTGACACCAGAATTACACCAGGATTTTCTATTCTAACTTTTTAGAAATTCAATCCATAACTTTCGTTGTTGTAATATGGTGAGGGATGTCCTCTAATTTATAGTCTCATTTTAGCCAACCCATTGAATTCTAACACTTAGAATTCTGTCGTTCGATGAAAACCAAAGAGACATCGAACCAAAGAGACGCAGTGTTTGGTTAATTCCGACATTCGGTGAAAACCAAAGAGACGTGACGTTTGGTTAATTCCGACGTTCGCTAAAAACCCAAGAGATGTGAATTCTAACACTTAGAATTCCATCGCCTGGTTGATTCAAAGAGGCACATTTATTCCATATAAATTCTAACACTTTAGAATTTCAACGGAACTATTTAGAGAAGATTAATGTTATACATTAAATTCTACATGTAAATTTAATCTCTCAGATTTTTAGTTATCTCATCATGTGAGATACTTATGCGAGAGGTTTGGGTTCAGGTTTTGGTTTAAGCTGACCTGAATTTATTGGACTGAACCTACATAGATCATGGTCCTAGCCCAAATCAAATTTGGCTAGTCCTGAATCTATTTAAATCCAAATCAAGTCTAATTTCAAATCAATATTTGAAATTGACTAGTCCTTCTAATATACTTAAATAAAATTGAATCTTATTCACTTGTACTTAACAAATTGAGATAATTCAATCAATCAAATTGATTAATTAAATCATATACGATTCTCAATCGTTAATCAGCAAATAGATCATCCTAGGAAACTTCTATGCGTGTGACTCTCTAGGTTCGAACCTAAGCTGGTAGCATAGGAATAACTTTCTATACTAATCGATGTGCCCATCTAGCAATGGAACCCGACGTTCAGATAGGTCGAAGAGTTGCCGAGCAAACTCCAAGAATCTTAAGAAACAGTTACCATATAATTCATCCTTTTGACCATAAATGCTAAGGATGGCTTAAGAGCCTGTCAACTCTAAACAGCAAATCCATAAAGTGATTTCAACTTTAGTGATCATGTGACTTTCACATGAAGTGCCTTGGCCAAGGTCTTGCTAAATTGAAACACAAGCATTTCTCCTTTTAACTGGATAGGTCAAATTCCATCTTGATCCATAACTGACTACCACAAGTACTTGACTGCACCCAGTAACCTTTCGTAGCTGGATTAAAAATTCAGATGGTCTGGCACCTAAGTACAATGAGTTGCTTGTAAGTCACCAATTGTGATCTTCAGGTCTAAAGGATACTTATACCCATATCTTCTCGGATTAACTCTTGATAGCAGAGTATCCGAAAATGAGTCACGTTCGGTGAAATGTACTCCTACACTTTCACCTATATGTCATACCAGTGCCTCTACACTCCTTGGTTAAGAGGACAACCAATAAATATGATATATAACGTTCTATAATTGATAGTACTATGGCCCTTTCATAGTATATCATTTGGTCGCGAACTCTTTTGAGGACCTTCAAAGATAAATCCTCCTTTATCATGAAGGAAGATCATGAGGGCTTCATTACTATTAGGAGTTTTAAGAAGATGTTCTTGTAATGAATAAACTGCCAAATAACTTTTATTAATATATTAATTTATATGTAATTTACATTAGTACAATCATCAAATGATTGGCTTTAAGATACAATTCCCAACAAACTCTTACTTAGCCTAAAGCCATTCATTACAGTATGTAATACCCATCTTCAACTTATAGTCGTCAAACTCCTTGATGCTGAGTGCTTTAGTAAATGGGTCGCCTAGGTTTTCCTTTCCATCAATCTTCTAAAGATTTATGTCACCTCGTTCTATAATCTCTCGAATAAGATGAAACCGGCGCAGTATGTGCTTGGTGCGCTGATGTGCTCGTGGTTCCTTTGCTTGGGCTGCCTCGGCATGATTGGAGACACCGGGGCCGATGGGGTCAACCTGAAGAGGCCGAGGCCGAGGCGGGAGCTCGAGGCTGGGGCCGAGGAGGAAAGCTTGAGGCCGGGGCCGGGGCTGAGGCGGAAAGCTTGAGGCCGGGGTCGAGGAGGAAGGCTTAAGGCCGAGGCCGAGGCGGAGGCTTGAGGCCGGGGCCAAGGCGGGAGCTCGAGGCCGAGGCCGAGGCTGACTTGGACGATGCCGAGGCGAGGCCGACACTGAGTGAAAGCTGGTCCGAGGCCGAACAGAAGCTAGCTCCATGCGGAGGAGAGAGAAAAGGTGGCGGACGGGAAAAATGCCGAGTGGCCAAGTCTAGATGCTGATTTGCGGCCCATGGGGGCCCACTGGTCCCATCAATGTCCACACATTGTCACCACCTCCATTCCAGATGCAAAGGAAAGGAACACCAGCCAGCTCCTGCGAAGCTACTTTCCATGACTCTTGTTTGTGATATAAGATGGTAAGAAAACAAATACAATATGCAATTTCACCATTTACTTACCTTTCAAAGCCTCTATATCCACAGCATATGATTTGTTTAAGAATTCATGTTGTTATTGTCAGATGCCCGTCCGCTCCGGAGAAGGCTGCACCAGCAAACGATGTTTCTCGATGGTTGATTTCGGTGATCGAGCATCAACACATGTGATATTAAGCTTGTTGGGTAATGGGCCAAAATAGGCCTGGAATACCTAAATGAGCCTGGAAAGCCTTTACCTTCTCCTTGTGTATGAATGAAAAATTGTGAGGACATTTAGTCCCATATCGAAAAAATCAAGAAAGGAAGGTTCACTTATATGGAAACCTCTTCTTTGATGCTTAAGTTCTTTAGGCTCACCATAAGTGGAGAGCTTGAGGATGATGCTACGCATCATCCCCGCACACACACGTATGCGAAGGGCGCAATGGGCACTTTGCACATGCGCATCATCGCAAGGAGCTTTAAATTTTTTCTTGATAATAAGGATTCAACGGTGGAGACTGATCGGATTAAGATGAGGGACTGAGATCAAATGATGGACCGATGTGATTAAAAATAGCGGTGTTGATCGGTTGATCATGGCTTGGATTGATCGCAGCCGTTGATGAAAAGACCGTTGACCATCGGCTGATCGGTCAACTGTTGACCGTTGGTGATAGGCGCCCATCCGAGATAAGGCATCGCTTCGATCAGACCGTTGTGAAGTTCACATTTTGATTATGAAAAGGCATATCAAAGCCGTGCTATGACTTATCCGATCATGAAATTGGCTTATCTAATCGGAGAAATAACCTTTCAGATCATGGAAAGGCTTATCGGATCGCCTGATCTGAAGATCAGAAAGACGACTGAGTATATCAAGGGTAATAAGCCCTTACCCTCATATCCTTTGATCAAATCTAATCAAAGTAATTCAATTTAAATTAAATCCGTAGGATTGCTTTCAAAGACACCTAAAACCTATAAATAGGATCCTAGACCCTTGCATTTCATCAATTCCGAATTGAGTCCAAACATTCCATTTTTGAAGTCATTTCCGCTCTTAGGCATTTGCATACTCTCCTTAGGAAAGTATAGCTATAGTGCATTAAAAAAAGGGAAGCATACTTGGTTCGATATTTTTGATGAATTGTAGTGCTGCTTTTATCAAAAGAAGACTGTTGTATTCTATGAGACAATTATCATACAGACTGTAAGCACCATTGCGGGATAAAATTGTCTTAAGAACATAGAGTATAACTCTAGACTCAGTCTTATCAATTAGGTAGCCACTATCTACACCAACAAAGCTAATGATCACTAGGCTATAGAAGTTCTAGCGAAGACTTTGCAAGCCACAATCATTCCATTTCATCGCCATGTAAGATGTAAGCTTCTGCTCTCCCCCAAGTTTCATCTAGTATGACACCTTCATACAAGCCAACCAGAGCAAGAACTTCCAAGGTGGTTATTTTTAATCCATGGTGTGGGCATTGCGTCAAAAGGATCTTAAACCGATCAAAGTATTTCCAAAATGATTCACCAGCTAATTGATAGAATTAGTTTATCTCATTCCTGATTCTAGCGGTTTTATGATGAAAAATATACTTTGTAAAGAACACTTTTACAAAGCCCTCCTAGGTTATAACAGAATGGTTTGGAAGACTGTAAAGCCACTTCTTAGCATTGTTTTTAAGGGCAAAATTAATTAACGTTAGTTTGATTTCATCCTCTGACAATTGTTGGAGCTTCATATTACACAAACCTCCTCAAATTTCCTAATAAATATGTATGCATCCTTCATTCCCGTGAATTTTGGAAGCATGTTAATGATCTGGGGTTTGATTTCAAAATTGTTTGCATTGGTTTGAAGCAACATGATGCAAGAAGGTTGAACTGAACCCACTGGTAACATAAATCCCTAAGGGTTTGGGGCTAATTTACTAGATCCATTATAAAAACTAAAAGGTTTGCAGTAGGTGTTGAATCAATTCTAACTAGTCGACCCGAAATTCTTCTCCAAGCAATTTTTTTTAAAGTTTCAAGTTTTATTACTATTATTATTATTATTATTAAGGAGTTAGAGAAAAGGTTTAAAGAAGTCATCCTAAGGAGTCCTAAAGTTAAAAAAAAGAGAGATTAATTAATATTAATATTGATGTTTATTTGCAAGTTACATAAGCAAGGATTCTCTATCCTAAGGTTAACTTAAATCTAGATAGTTCCTAACTATTCTAAGTTCACCTTAGAGCCTTTCGAGTCAAGGGCTAACTAGCCAATTAGCCAAATAAGGGTAAGGTTGGTGGGGGCTCTTCATGCTTGCCTTAAACCCCAAATGAATTGGCCAGGTAAGCAGGGACCAATTAAGTAACCATCTTTCTTTAGATTTTTATCCCTGAACCTCTTTTTTAGACACCAATTGACAAGCCAATCAAGACCTGGTCCAACTCTCTTGGCTTTCTTATCCTATTGAGCTCGAATCACCTTAGGGGCAATGTCTAATTAATTTTAAAATTAAAGGTTTGGGTTAATGCAATATGTAGGGTTATGATTTGTGAATATGGGTTATTCCCTTAAAGTGTTTTAAGAAAGTATGCAAGTGTACACCCAACTAAAAAGCTTTTAAGATTTAATTAGTTTCTTTATTTCAATTAAGTGTAATATGGTATCTTTATTTTTTTTTGTTTATTTTTTTTAAATTAGAGGGTTTTTCTTTTTAATTTTTTATGATTAAAACTTTAATTTCCTAATTAGCTTATGAGGTGTCAATGTAGAATATTTTAATGTTGTAAAAAAAAAAAAGTAAGTTTTCTAAGTCAATCTGCACAAGTTAGAAAGCAAATAAAATAAGTTTTTTTTTGCAAAATATATTTTAAAAATAATAAAATAAAGTTAAGAAGTCATGAGAGGCAATATAACATCGTTCTAAAAGAGATTCTCCTCTAAGCTCTCCTCCAAGATAAACCCCCCTTCTCGTGCAATCTCCTCCCAGCTCTCCTCTAAGATATATGCTCTCCTCCAAGATAAACCTGAAAGCTCCAAGATACAACTCGAAAGCAGAAAGCCGATCAGCTGTAAGTTGAAAGGAGGTATGCCAAATTTATAGATTTTTTTTTTTCTCTTAATCGGCATGTGTTTTGTTTTTTAAAAACGAGCGTGCATTTTTTTGAAAAAATGAGCGTGCGTTTTATTTTTTAAAACTGGGCGTGCGTTTTGTTTTTATTTTAAACGCCCGATAACGCTTTGGCGTTAACCGTGCGCGAGGCCACCGGGCCTCGGCACGGCCCGGCCGTGGCTGGCTGAGGCGCGTCCGTGCCTTCCCTTTTTCCTCCGTCTCTTTCTCTCTCCTCACCGGCCGAGAGCTCACCTGATCGGCGGAGAGGAGGAGACGGTGAGCGAAGGCGGAGCGGCGACGGGGAGATGACGGAGGGCCGTGAAGCAACGAAGGGGACCAGCGCGGCCCCCTCTTTGGCGGTGAGGGGAGGGCTCGGCCCTTCCTGCGCCCACGTGGGCACGCGTTGTGCAGCGCGCACCGCCTCCTCTCTATTTTTTTTTTTTTAATGGGGGATTACAGGAGGAATCTTTGTATTTTATGAACAAGTTGGCAAGTAGGTTGGAAATGACAGGGGATGGGATATTTGAATGTTGTGATCTGTAACAGTATCGATGGATGGATGGTTGGTTGACCCAAGAGCAAGCCGCTGCTGCAGATCTAGATTTGTTTCTGACGCTATAATCTCACATCTTCCTGGGAGGAGAACCAGGAGTTGAAATGGCTCAGGCTGTTGTTTCTGTTGTGGTGCGAAAGCTCGGAGACTTCCTTGTCCAACAAGCCGAGTTCTTATACAGAGTCCGAGATCAAGTCGAGTGGATTGAAGGTGAATTGCGGGCAATGCAATGCTTCTTGGAGGACGCTGACCACAAGCGGAAGGGGAATGATGAGAGAGTGAAGAATTGGGTGAGAGATGTCGCTTACGGGGCTGAGGACATCCTTGAAACCTTTGTGCTCAAGATTGAGAGACGGAGGAGACGGAGAGGCTTCAAGGGCCTTGTTACAAGGTACGTTCTCATCTTTGGTGAATTAATCGCCTGTTATTGCATTGGCTTAGACATGTCAGATGTAAAGATGTAAGAAGAAGATCCACAGCGGCAGACTACTTGGAAGAGTTGGTACAGATCGAGGTGCATGGTGTTCAGGTGGTGAAAAGGGGGTCTGATGGGAGCGTGAAGATCTTCAGAGTTCATGATCTCATTCGTGATTTGTGCATATTGGAAGCAAAAGAGGATCGCTTTCTCGATGTTCATAGCACTGAAGATATATCAGACAGCCTCAAGCGCTTCGCGCCGTGTGGCTTTATTCCACTACAGTGCTGAGGTACTAGAGTCTCTGAATTCTTCTTCTCGATACCTGCGCACTCTTTTAATTAGGCTTCAATGTGCATCCAAGCATTATTGATTCTGTGAAGCTGAGGCTACATGGTCTGATGTTATTGAGAGTGATTGATCTGGAAGGGGCGCCACTCTGGAAGCTGCCCAAGGAAATCAAACGCGTAATACATTTGAGCTATTTGGGCCTGAGAAATACCGACCTATCCGAGATTCCTGCAACCATTTGCTGTCTAGAAACTCTTGATGTAAGGAATACTCTTGTCCGTTGTCCACCCGATGCATTTTGGAAGATTCGAACACTATGGCATGCATGCTTTAGCGGGGATGGTGCAAGCCTAAGAAATATTCGTGCTGCAAAGAATTTGCAGACCTTGAAGGGAATCCGCAGTGGATCATGGATTGGGAGGGATCTGCCACAACTGACCAAACTTCGGAACCTGAGCTTACTTGAAGTTTCAGATTCAGATGAAACGATGCTGTCCAATTCACTCAGGAAACTAAGTTGTCTAGTTTCATCCAAATTCGAAGGAGTTTCGATCCCTGTGGACATCATTCCGGCCCTATCGGGTCATGCGAACCTTCATGCTTTGTATCCAGGTGGACAATTGTCAAAGAGGCAACAACTACCAAACAGCAACGAATTCCCTTCGAACCTCACCAAGCTCACATTGCTGGGCTCTACTCTAGATGTGGATCCAATGGCTACTCTGGAGAACCTGAAAAACCTTAGGGTTCTTAGATTGTGGCGTAGGTCATATACAGGGAAAGAGATGGTTTGCTCTGCAGAGCTTCGCTTTCTGACGGCACTGGAAAATTGGACTGTGGAGAAAGTGGCGATGCCTAGACTTAGCCACTTGTCCATATATCGTTGTGAGGAACTGATGAAGCTTCTACGCTGAAGGAACTAGAGCTGGTGAATATGCCTGAAGCACTTCGTTATAGAATTCGGGAAGATGATGGCCAGGATTGGGTTGCGATAAGTCATGTGCCCTCCATCATCTTAAAATGATTTCTAACCCAGTTTATAATGCTGTTCCTGTTTCATCATCACTGACTTTTTATTTTCGAATTCTTGATGCATTGTGAGATTTCCTTCAGCTTCATTCGGTTTCTTTGATAGCAGCACAAGCGTCTTTCCAGTGCTCATGCATTTTGTTGATGGACTGCGGTTTCCCTTTCCACTCAAAGCTTTGTGTTGGAACTTCAACGAACAAAAAAACCATTTTTTGTCATTAAACAGTTCTTTTATATGCTATGAGATTGCTTCTCTTCTATATGTAACGAAATAACTTGTGAAAATCATGATGTTTTATTTTATTATTACTTTTTCTACAAAAAGGGAGTCAATCTACCAATTTCTTAATAGGAGATCAAGATTTCGAATGTCATTATATCCAACTGCAAGCGCTTCTTCTTGCATCTTCATAGGCAATGCGCTTGCCCTTCATTTCACAATTCACAAATCTTGCAAAAAGGTAACAATAGTCCTGCAATCAATCCCTTTTAATTAACTTCGAATTAGCCAGTAAGGCACATCCAAAGTTTTTAAGTCATTTGGGTTAGCTTGTGACCCAAAAATAGAGACATGAGTGTACATGGGCTCAGGTTTGAGTGCTTTTTTGTATGGCTTAGAAGTTTATGTCTTCATCTTTTCTCACCTGCACAATAAATATTATTAGAGCATCAGAAAGGCGCTTAGGAAAAGAAAAAAAATTTGTAAAAAAGAAATCAATCCTAGATTTATCTCAAAAAAAAATCTTACAATCAGGAACGTATCACGGAATTTCTTCATCGCATGAAAATCCAAGCCTCACGAAGGCTTGCTTCACGGAAGGCGTGAAGGAAAGAAATGACGCACGACCGCAGACGTGGAGGGCCGAGAGACCTGATTTGGCTGCTGGCGAGATCCTCGGGCAGCCGAATGACCTGCAAGAAGTCCCAAGACCGGAGGGATTCTCCAATGGGGACCCTCCGATGCCCAAGTCAGTGATCGAGGTCACAGCCGAAGAAAGGCTCGAGAGAGCCTTCTCAGGTCCAGAGAACCCTTAGAAGTGGAGTCTCTCTGGATGAAAAAGCGAGGGAGTGCTTATGTTAGTGTACCTGAATCTCTTGTGAACTTACCCTTTATAGGTCGTTGAAATTTGCATGGGTTCGGGCGTATGACATTCCGCGAGAAGGGAATGTCTGCAAGACACGTGGGGTTTACGTGAGCTTGGGCTAGTTGGTGGGTCATGTCCCATCGGAGAGGGAAAGCCAGTGCTTGGTGAGCCAGGTCCCATCAGTCGATGAAATCAGCTGGTAGGTGGGTCTAGTTCCATCAACAACATGCTTAGGAGATGCTAGTCTGAGCGGGTCAGACGGTTGGTGGTTTTAGCAGGTGCAGGGCCGACCTTAGGAGGTCGGGGCCGCCACGGCGCATCCTGAAGAAGACGGGGCCGTCGTGGGCTGGCCTTAGGAGGTCGGGGCTACCACGACGCGTCCTAGAGGAGACGGGGCAGCCGGAGGCCGGCCTTAGGAGGTCGGGGACGCCACAGCGCGTCCTGGAGAAGATGGGGCCGCCGGGGGCTGGCCTTAGGGGTCGGGGCCGCCACGGCTCATCCTGACCATGCGCTGGGGATTGAGATACTGTTCATGTGCTTCGAGACCGAGAGAGTCCGGGGGTTGATATACTGTTCATGTGCCCCGAGACCGAGAGGGAGGTCCCGGGGGTTGATGTACTGTTCATGTGCCCCGAGACCGAGAGGGAGGTCCCGGGGGTTGATGTATTGTTCATGTACCCCGAGACCGAGAGGGAGGTCCCGGGGGTTGATGTACTGTTCATGTGCCCCGAGACCGAGAGGGAGGTCTCGGGGTTGACAAACTGTTCATGTGCCCCGAGACTAAGAGGGAGGTCCCGGGGGTTGACATACTGTTCATGTGCCCCGAGACCGAGAGGGAGGTCCCGGGGGTTGATATACTGTTCATGTGTCCCGAGACCGAGAGGGAGGTTCCGGGGGTTGATATACTGTTCATGTGCTCCGAGATCGAGAGGGAGGTCTCGGGGGTTGATATACTGTTTATATGCCCTGAGACCGAGAGGAAGGTCCCGGGGTTGATATACTGTTCATGTGCCCCGAGACCGAGAGGAAGGTCTCGGGGGTTCATATGGCTCCCGTCAGCTGCCGCTATCTTTGTCGTTCATTCTAACGGCACAGGATCAGCCATATCAGATGCCCCCTCATCCCTGAGATGGAGTGGGCCTGCCCTAGTAAAGTGAAAGGGGTGTCACCTCCCAATGACTGATCCCCACCCTTTGCGAACCGCCTCCAGACACGTGTCTATAGGCGCTGCGACGATTTTATGCGGGCAGTATAGGGATGTGATAGGATGGCCAATGTTGTCTATCCGATTTGCAGCGATCATCCTCGAAGCAGGGTTTATCCGTCAAAGTCCGTGAGGAAAGTCATGCCATCATTATCCATCATAACGGTGACGTCATTGGTGTCCTACCATTGGCCGGAAGCAATCGTATCTCGCGCTCAGCGATTACCTAGGCAATCCAGCTTGCTGTGGGAGCCCACGTGGCGGTCGAGGCGCGGCGGAATAGTTTGAAACTGAATAAACCTGAGTAGAGGGTCGAAAGCGGCCATTCTATTCCCGTTATCATCGTCTTCTCCCTCTGCTTTCTGGTTTTCTGCTTCCTGGTTCCCTCTGCAACTCGAAAGCTCGCATTCGTCACCTTCCTTCCTAGGTTAGCTCTTTGTTCCTCCTAGGCTTCTTCAATCTTTCATCTTGCAATGAGTTTCCAGTCTTGGTCTGCGGAGGACGATTCGGAGAATCGTTCCTCGCCCGAGAGGCCTCAAGCTTCTCCTTCTCCTCCTCCTTCTTCTCCCCTTGAGTGGTCCTCCGTTCCAGAGGATCACATCCCTCTAGCCCAGCGGCGGGTCACCGGGGAGGCTCCCGCAGGGAGGCGCTCGGCGGCGGCTGGCCGGAATCCGCCGAGAGGTCGCCAGGAGGGCCAGCACCTCCTCGAGTGTGGGGGCGGAATCCCTGGAAGGGGCCGTCTCCATGGTAACGGGCAACGATTTGGCAAACATCCGGCCCATTACCAAATTCCTTGGGATATTGAGCTCTATCTCCGACCCCTGACGACAGGGTGATCTCATCCCGCCCGAGCCGGGTGGCCATCTATGAGATTTTCCTGAGGGTGGGCCTCTGCTTACCCTTTCATCCTTTCTTCATTACCTCCTTGACTACTATTCCTTAACTCCTTTCAAGTTGGTCCCAAATTCCTTACGTGTCATTTGTGCCTTCGTTATCCTTTGCCATCACCTCCACATCACCCCGCGAGTCTCTCTCTTTCGTTCCTTTTATATCCTCCGATCTCAGAAAGGTTGGTGGCTGTTCCAGCCCAAGCCCAACCGCGTCCTTAAACTCCTTCTCCCTTCTTCCGTTAAAGGCTAGAAATCCCAATTTTTTTCGCCAACATTGGCCAAGTAAAGTCCCGATGGGGAAACCCTGACCCCGAGGCAATGCAAATTCCACTGTCCATCCTGGAGATAGAGAGGCACTAGGGCAGCTGTTGTCGACCGAAATTCCTCGGTACAGCCTGCTCCTGACGGAGGAAAACCTCCGATCGGCGGGTCTTATCTCCCAGTTTGGTAAGTCTCCCTGTACTTAACCAAAGTCTTGCCTTTGCTCTCGCTCATCTTTTTTTTTTTTTGCTGACCCCGATCGATACTGCGCAGCCATGAAAATCCCAGCACACCGACTCATGAAGGCCACGGCCAAAAAGAAGGCCCGAGAGGGACCGAGCGAGGGGCGGCGAGCACCAGACTCAAAACGCCCGACAGTGCGGGCACTCTTGCCATCCGCACTGTAGGAGCCTCCAGTCGCCCCAGAGATCGACTTGACGACGACACCCCACCTGAAAGGACTACAAGTGGTGGAGCGGCAACAAAGACGCCGGCCGCGGGGGAGCCAGCAATAACGGGGGAGTCGGCTATGGAGGTGGAGCTGGCCATGGAGGAGCTGGCCGCAGAGGAGCCAACAGCGGTGGGGGGCCTCTTGCCCCCTGTGAACCAGCCCCCACCGAAGCTGCAAGGGACTGGGGCGAGGGACCATCGCAGACAACAGGTCCGCCCCCAGAGAGGATGCCAGTGAGCAGCTCTCCATGCGCCGAATCCAAGACTGTCGGAGTTTCTAGAGGGAGTAGGGCTAGGCGGGGGCTTGTCTCGGGACTCTGTCCTAGACATGGGGCGGGTTGGAGCGGCTCATCTCGTCAATCTTCGTCGAGGTTCAGGAGGAGCTCAGCCATTTGAAGGTGACACATTCTTCCGTGAATCCTACGCGGCCTTAGTCAAGGTAAATAGACTATCCGCTTCTGCTTTCAAATTTCTTTTTGCTCCTCCTTTCTTTTTGACATGGGACTTGCATGCAGATGCAAACTCCCGGCTATCATCAGGAAAGTTATCCATGGTGAAAAGACCATCGCGGGGGCCCAAAAAGAGGTCGAGGATGCTCGCGCTCGAGCAAACGGCCGAGAAGGCCTTAGAATCAGCCAAGACCGCCTGGGCTGATGAAATAAAAGCGGCCGAGAATCGGACAGAGATTGAATCCAACCGCCTAGGGTGGCCCTCAACCAGCTCATGGAGGGCCGAGAGAATGTCGTTGCGGCTAGGGACCTGCACATCTCCGAATTGGTGCAACCATCCAGCGCCGAGAGTCAGGTGATTGAGGCCGAAGAAAAGGCAAGGATGGCGGAGGAGAAAGTGAGGGAGGCCGAAGAAAGGGCGAAGGGAGCGGAGGAGGAAAGGAATATAGCCCTGGAGGCCGAGAGGATAGCAGTGGCAGCCTTGGCTGCTGAGAGGGGAGCTCTAGCGGCTGAGGTGGAGGCAGCTGTCGAAGTTAGGACCGCCAGAGTCATTGAAGAATTTCGGACGT